>OVBE01013135.1:0-12917 GCA_900406425.1 Iberis pinnata
GAGACGGTATAACATAATGGATTCAAACATTGCCGAGTCGTGGAACAATGTCTTGAAAGAAGCAAGAGAGTACCCATTGGTGACAATGCTTGAATACATCAGGACTCAGATTATGAAATTGTTTTCTATAAGGTGTGAATTAGCGAAGAAAACCAAAGGTGACTGTTGTCCATCACCACAGGTACGAAAGAGGGTTGAATGCAACTACGAGGAGGCAATGAAAATGGTTGCCAAATCTATTTGTCCAACATAGTACAAGGTTACAACCCAAAAAGGTTGAACCTACCTTGTTAATTTTGAGGACGGATCTTGTAGTTGCAGAGAGTTTCAATTGATTGAAATTCCATGCTCGCATGCACTCGCAACTGCATCAAGTGTAGATCTTCCCACTGAACCAATGGTGATTAGTGAATATTACAATAATGCTTGGGCTGGGGCGTATGCTGAGAACATATATCTAATACCTTCTGCTGGAGGTAATGCACTAACCGGTGCATCGTTCAATAAGGGTAATGAGTTAATGCCGGCAAAGGTTATAAGGCCTTCTGGTCGGCCAAGAAACTAAGGATTTTATCTCGGAGGGAGTACAAGGTAAGTTTTTACCTAGTGTTGATGTTTTAGTGGATGATGAATAGGGTTAATTATAAGTGATGATTTATTTACTATTGGCAGGTCATTGGAAACAGGAAGTGCAGCCGTTGGCATGGCAAAGGGCATAATAAGGCAAGCTGTCGTAATACAATTGAGGGGGTTTAGTTGTATCGTGTAGTGGTGAAGGCAGTTTTTTGGTGTACTAGGATTAATGGCTGGAAGAGGTGGAGAAAGTTTTTTGGGGTATTATAACAAAAGGGCGTAGCTGTTGAAGGTTCTAATGTGGTGTATGTATAAAATAAGTTAACCTGTTTGAAGTCGTTCGTATACCGATTTCAGTAATCGGTACATCGTGTTTAATAATTGATTTTTTTAAGGAAGTCAAAACAAACCAGCTTTGATGTATTAACGGTATTTAAAAGCCTAGTAGTTTGAATATTGTAAGCCATATGCTTTTTGTAATCTATGTTGTCAAATAGTTTAGTTTGTGTTGTTAAGCAAAGTAGGCGCAACCGAAGTAATTGACACATAAAATGAAAAAAAAACCTTAGAGCATGTTTGAAACAATCAAAGTCAGGAAGAGTATGTTTTGAGAGAGGACTAAATAAAGAAGTTGTTCAGTTTTGAGTTCTGCATATTAAGTTAAATCAGAGGATTGGTTGAGGAGGGTCCTTAACAAGCGCATGGAAACATTGCATCCCATAGTTCATTGCGGCCATTTTGAGATATTGATTTCCTAACGATGACGATTCGTCTATGTTAGTAAAGAACAAACCCGTGTCTTCGACCATGACTTCTAATTCATTCCTGTCAATATGAAATGGCTACAAAGCAATTGCTCCAACTTCAGCGATCACCCGTTGCCATTTTATCTAAAAAGGCAATAGTGTTAACATAAATTGCAGCTCGTGCTCCACCTCTTCTTTGGAGAGCTTTGTATGGTTACAATTTAGAACTTCGACTGGCCTTTGTTTTAGGTCAATTGCAAGACCAAGCCAGTGTTTTCTTTAGATGGGGATGGCACAATATATAATGTCGACGGATGAAAACCACTTCGGACGCTTTGAGATTGGCAGAGTTGAAGCAACCGAGAACTAGAACTTGTCTTTGTCAACAGTTCGTTGGAAAGATCCCCATAGACGCCACATCTCTTGCAACCAACTTGTAGGTATAAAATCATACCTACAATTGCGTATCTTGTCTCTCCTATGCTAGACGTAAAGGACAACAACATCCATCACCTGTATAGGAGAGAACAAGTAAGTAGTTAGAAGACCAATATACTAACTACCGAGTAGTTAATACTTTTATGTATGCAGTGTTATGTACTGACAACCAATTACGAGATGTTTCACTTACGTTAGGTAGCCATACTTCATTTGGTTCGAATATAGACAAGAACAGCATGTTCTCAATGGGGAGATTATAAGCAACATGATAAACCCTATTCAGAATAAGATCATTGTTACCATATAAAACAATAACATAAACATTAAAGATGGTAGAGAGTATTAACCTGGAATTCTCGAGAAGCAATTGGAAGTCTTGGCATTTCTTTTTTGGTGGGTCGTCAAATGCTCTGAACTCCATATTGACAAGGGATAGAGTAACCTCCCACATATCATCATCCTCGAGTACAGGCGATATGACATGTTTTTTGGCTGACGTGGTTGCATACTCTCAATCTTTACCGGGTTTGGCTTAGCGGCAAGGTTTTGATTAATCCTGGAACTTCTTCTAACTACTTCTTTACCTTGTTTTTTCTTTTTATCGTCAGTCTTAGTCCTCTTTGTAGGACGAGTATCTAAAGAATCCTTAGCTTTGTTTTGTATTTGGACATCCTCCGTTCTTCGCCTGACCTTCTCGCGAATTTTAGACAAAGTTTCATGTTCGTCTTATCCGTCACCTTTTGAAGGTTGGCCAACTTTCTTTTTCTAAGAAATAGTAGGAATAGAATAGTCAGTATATAGTAAGGAATATACAGTGAACTAATTCGATGCAAAAGGTTAAATGTAGATGATAATATTGGTAGTTAGTGATGTACGGATCCATTCACTAATAAAAATGGACCGAACATCAAAATACCTTTGAGGCGAGAACAGAAGACAGTAAATGTAAGTTATTTTAGAAACTCATATAAATATCTGGCTCAAATGTGCTTTCAACATACGAGAGCGGACAAACCTAAGAGGTATGAGTTTGAACAAAACTGAAGAAATATGGAAGCTAGTAATCACAATATTAGTACAAATGGAAGATTACCTTTAGTGATGCTTCAGCTGTAACTCCCCCTGCCAGTTGTTGTTTCAATATTACCTGGAATTGGAGGGTTGATTGGGGTTTGATTGGTTTCCTGAACCAAAGATGGAAGAAGCGTCATCATCCCCTCATGATGTTGGCGTCATGTAGTATTCAGTGGGAATGATTGAGGATGAACTTCTCCAATGGATGGTGAAACATTAGGACTTGGACATTTGCAGTGTATTCCATGATCAGGTTGAGCACGCAGACTTTGGCCTGCATACCGGGGAGATAAATACGCTGTTAATTATGTAGTTTCAGTATACAAACTACAAAAATTTACAGAGTAGTATGACTATCAGTAAAATTCAGGATATGTTAGAAGGAAACCTAGGACATTATTCTGCGGATTTTGGGCAACATCTCCTTGTAATCAATTCATAGAGAAAGACGAAGCTTATATGTCTTGCAGTTTTGTTGTGACATTGGCAGGGCAGGGAGTATGAGAACCTGCTGAAAGAATTATAAAAAATACACATATCTGTTAAACCATTTAGGAAAGGGTGATTGTTTGAGATGTTGGCTGAATGTAACTATCATTTGTAGTTACATTTTCTTTTCTTTTTAGGGATCTTAGATTATCCCATCTAGAGGATCCATCCATATCTTCAACAACGACATCCTCGAAGCTCGTCTCGGGAGGGTTATCATGAACAACATTACGAGTGATATCTTCAGCCTCATCATCTAATACCAATATGTTCTCGCCTCTGCGGTCGGGTGACTTTGAATCATTTCCTTCTTCATCTGAAAACAAAATTCTGTTAGTATTGGACGGCATAAACACTGCATGGCAACTGTGAAATTAATAAGCGTTATTACCAGTGGCAGGGTTCTATCTAAGAGGGTCATCATCTCCGTGTTTGTGAGTGGGGTAAATGTCTTTCAAATCAGTGAACAACTTCTCAATCCTTCCGTCGATATGGGTGATGATACTTCTGTTGTGTCCTTCAAAAAGTGGTATGTTTTGATCTTGAATGAGTGTCGCGACCTTACAGACAAATAAGTCTTCATCAAAAGGTGCAGCTGGTTTCTCATGTGAAGATGGTTTGAGACGGGATGAGGTGTCATCCGGTCTTTTCTCACGGTCATCAGCGTCATCACTTACGCTACCTTCCTCATTGTTGTTTCTCTGCGCTTGGCATTGCCTTTCTTGTGCTTCAATTACATCAACAACATGCAAACCACCAATCCAAGAATTGATTTCAAACGTGAAATCCTCTTCTATTAACGTTACAAGGTAGTCAACAATAGCATCATGTTTTTCAGCATCGAGTTGAATATCCTCTACTAATTCTAGTGCTTCTTTACTGAGCAATAAAATCACTGGAACCTGTGTAATAATCATGTACGAGAATTATAACATATTAGACTGTTTGGTTAGGTGGATTACCGAGTAGATTATAGTATTCTGACTATTATAAGAAATGTTACTTACTTCACCAACATCGTCCAACGACCTGAACGTTTTTTTGTTCAAGTGCAGACTCATTTGACTTATAAAAAAACAATATCTTCAATAGGTGCACCTCTTTGCAGCATGGACTGAAGGATAGAATACTGAACAATCGGAGGACAACATTCAATTGTAACCAGAATCATGGCATAGGCAAATCCTTGTATATAAGTGGTCCGATGTCTGTAGTTGAAAGGTTCTCTCGACTTCGTGCTCTCTACAGTTAGATAGAAGGATTCCCTTCCCCATGGGTACTTCATATAATCATCCAGGTCTAGTAAGTGGTGAACCCTCTCTTTAGTTATCTGGGTGTTGTTGGATATTGGGCAAAGTATACCATCAACAAGAAGTAGTGGGGCTAGACGCAGCCTTGTTTGTCGATCCTTGTACTTGTTCCCCCTAGTAGTTTTCAGTGTATCCAGGAAGCTGTGGGTTTCTTTTTACCGTCAAAGAGCTTGAGACAAACACTTTCAAGACTGTTACTGTCTTTACCCTTGCCCTTTTTAGTTTTTGGAGGTGTAATTTCTTAGCCTCTTCATCCTCGTGAGTGCAATTCAAGCCAGTCACAACATCAAATTCTTGAATACCATATCGTATAGGTTTCCCAGCAAAAACCCACCAAAGCTCGTTCTCCTTCTTTGTCACTAACTGCCTCGATAACAAGTAGTGTAGAAACACGAGGGAGAACTCGTGATTCTCCATTTGAAAAATGATCTTGAACTGGGAATTCATTAGGAATTCCAAATCTTGTGGATCTAAAGCTTGCTTTATATGCTGCACTACGCGAAGATTGAAATACCTTTTTACCTTGGCTATGCCACCAGGTTCATGATTTAATTCAAAAAGGCGGGAAGGAAGTTCGTGGCATGTATCTTCATCCATGTAGACACTGTAATTCGAATGGCGTAGGAAGTTAATAATCGGATTATTGCAACAAGTAGTCAATATACTGGAAACAGAGAAAACTACTGATATGTGTACGCATTGCAGGAAGAACATAACAGTGACATAGTTTCTAAACACCATATCCTATAAATAAGATGGAACGGAACTAGATGTGTTTATAGACTAATGTGCAGAAATGCAACTGACAGGAAAACACGAGAATGTTACAAATTCGTATGCATTATAAGAATTGAAGTGATTCTGATAGTCTGTGAATAAATCCCCATATGATAAATGTTTCAGAAGAAGCAGTATGAAAGAAGACAAGTTTGTGGAGAAGAACAGTAACTGTCTTGTTCTGTATGCTAATATTGAACTAATTTCGGACAATATGAATCAGTTAACTGAAATTTACATAATTGTAAAGTCAAATTTACCTTCCTTAAAAAACCCTAGATGCGAGGTCTGTGAATTGGGTTGATATTTGTAGGAATCTTGCGGATTATTCCCGGAGGTAACTATTCAGTTTCCGTTCTCTATGATTAATAGCTTTACAAAATTTTAGATGAGGAGGTCAGATTCAATTTGATTTCGAAATATAGAGGAAGGAAGTTATGTCGACGGTTGAGAGTTCTCTCTGTAAATTCGCAGGAAAGAGAAGACGAAGTGGGTTGATTATTGAAAAAGAAATTTATTCTTCTGATAAAGCAAGGCTAGTGAAATGTAGTAACTCTTTACGGTAGTAAGGGTGATATTGAAAATATTGTATAATGAAGATGGAGAGAGAGAGAGAGGTGTCGTAGGTTTAGATGTTATCTATAATATAAAAAGAGGGTTTGTAACTCACAAGAGCTTGACACATCAGCTCTTCTCCTCATGACACATCACCTCTCTTTTTTTACACCTCAACATTATTTTTTAATTTATATTTAAATATATAAATATTAAATATTTTTAATATTTTTTGTAACACTAAAAGTGACGCTTTGAAGTATTTACAAAAACAAATATGACGCTTTAAAGTTAGGGCTCGTTAATTGTAGTAGATTTATGCCTAGAGATTTGGAATGTTTAAATAAATGTGATGCTAACGAAGCGATTAAAATTGAGATCGAAACCCAAAATCTTCACCTTTTATTAATCAGATCATCATTTAAGTAGTTCGAAAGGTTTATTTCTCTTTCAAAGAATGAATCATCCGTGAGACTTCTAAAAGTGGGTATACTCAAATATAGTATCATCTCTCTTTTCTTTTAGACGATACCGAGATTGTTGGATAGCCGGAATTTAGAAGGCAAACAGGAAAAAGAAGTTAGTGGCAGAGCAGTACTCTCTGAAACAAACTGAGCCCAACGTGGCATGTGGTTGCAGCTATTTTAACGAGAAGAAACTAAAGAGCACTAACATGTTAGATGTTTTAGCGTGTATTCAGGTCTCTTTTGCGTTGTTTTGAGTTTTGATTTGTGGTCTCTCTTTCAACTTTTAGGGGAGAAAAAGAGGTGTCATTCCTTTTTGTAACATGTTCTTAAAAACACTTTTCATTCTATGATATATGCCTCATATGATGACCCTTAGTGTTTAGTTCACTATAACATCTGTGAAGGCGGTATCAAATATACTCTCTGTGTTGCTTATTTTCTCTGCAATTTTTGTTTATGCAAACGATGGTCGGTTGCTATGTTCGGGTTGGAAGAAATATAGGCAGATTCTGTGTTGTTCCTATTTTCGGTTTTCGTGTTTGATTTACTAGGAGATTATATTCGAGATCCAGCTTGATCTGGTCAAGGAGCCACTGGACAACATCTATGGTGCTGCAAAGAGTTTCATTATACCATTAAGGTCTCTCTCTGCGTCTGATCTCCTTTTGGCTCTATCGGTTAATGTTAGTGATTTAGCACTTGATGTCCTTGGAATGAATTGAATTCTTTATCGCTATGATGCATTGTAAATTTCTACTTTTATTATCTTGAAATAAGCTATTTGAAGGTAGTTGAAAGGAACTGAGTTTTAGTAGTCCATAAGAGGTTTAATTCCTCTGTTTAGACAAGTAATGAGGCTTATGTGATGTTACTGTTTGAGTTACAATAATTATTTATCAGTTTTGTGTTATGTTTGGTGTATCAAAGTGATTTTGTGTTATTAAGTTGAAAACATCAACAAAGAGTATAAAAGTAGAGATCAAAATAACATAATTGTAAGAAAGCAATAATTAGACATAGAAGATATCATCTATTTGAGATGGATCTCAAGCTGAAATGAGATAAGAAGACCATTTTGAGTAGAAGAATAATAATATAATATCGATTCGGTAAAGAGGATTATATAGAAGAAAAATATATTAAGTATAAGAAAGAAGGAAATTATAATTATAAGTATAAAGAAGAATGAACATGAGGAGAGAAAATAACATGATAAAGTTAAATGTGACGAGAACAAATAATATAAAGAAACAATGGTTATAAAGAAGGAGAATAGGACAAAGAAGAATATGAGATTGAACACGTAGAATATAAAGAAGAAAAAGACTACGAAAGAGGAATGAAGAAGATGATGGAGGGTGAGAAGAATATGAGAACAAGAAGATAATGATACAAAAAATAATATGGGCTCAAAGACGAATAATATGTATAATTGGAAACATTTGTTTCTTTTTCGTATTTAGGTACTACATTCACAAAGAAATTCACAAATTTTCTTCTAGATTGTATTCAAATACGAGAATCCAAGACTAGCTAGAGATTCAAGGAATAGAAAGTTCGCCACTAGCCCCGTAGAGAGAGATGAAAATTCTTCTTCTTCTTCTTCTTCCTTCTTCCTTCTTCTTCTTGAAGGCAGATTCATATGCACACTGGGTCAGTTCTACATGTTCAGCAGTAACAGATGCAATCTCACGGAAAGTACAACATAAATGACTATATCGCTTTCCGATCAATTGCTGAACTTTATCATTAAGTGTCGCTGAATGATAAAAAGATATGTTTCGCGCTTTAGCCTCTTTACTCCATCAATTTAGAATGTAAGTAGCTGAAATTCTTCTAACATCGTTTTAGGCCAACCCATATTTGCTCACCCCCCCCCCCCCNACTCATCATTTTAATGGTTGCTTTTGCTGAAATTCCTGACATATCATCATCCTTAGCATGTTTTTTGAGAGATAGAGATTACTCGGTTACTCATCAGCAAATGTTTCATGGTATCGTTACTAAATCATGGTTATGATTCGGCTCAAAAGTCACAATTTTATATCTTCCGTTACTCTGAAGATAGGAAGACATGCGAGCTTTACAACCACACCTTGTGATTGGTCATGAATACGAAGTATTGACCTTAGAATCTTGTCTAAACCCCTCTTTTGAGCATACATAAGCCATCCTTATTAGCTTCTGGTTTTACCTCGAAGTTTGTTGTCTCCTTACGTTGAACCCATGATTGCCTCCGTATTTTCTATAAACTTTATATGTAGACTCATTAAAACTAAACTCCTTTCCAATACATATTTCATTGTTGGATCATGTGTCCTTTTCTTCACCGAAATCATTGATTGCATCATCACCATCATCGCTGAATGAAACATCTTCATCATTGAATGCACATTTTTCTTCGGCTGAAAACTCATCCGAATTTTGACTTAACAAACTGATTTCACCCGATACTTGCAAATTAGATTCATCTTGACTAGCGGGAACAATTTTTTGATCACTTAAGTGACTACTCTCCATTGTACCTATATAGATTAATATAAATACCAGATCAAAAATTGTCCCAGCAAACATAGAATAATTAGACCTTATTTTAATTTTAATGGAGATTCTAAATAATTGATGTTCTTAATTCGAAAGAGGATAAGAAAGAGTAATGCCACAAACATTATTTTAATAAAGATTCTAAATTTTTGTGTTTTGATGTTCATAATTTTTATTTATAAAGTGCTCCACAAACCTTAGTCGTCTCTTTTCTTCTTTTTTTTACTTTTTTCCTTCTTTTTTTGATGTTAAGCGTTTGTTTTTATTTTTTATAGCTATTTTCCTTTTTTCTTTAAATTTTAATTTTTCCTTTTTTAGTAATCCTAATCATCATTTTGAATGTGAATTTAAGAGTTCACCATAGGGGGTGAACCCAAGTTTTGTTGTTCAATAGAGAAGTATTTATAGATACATGAAATCCTAAAAATTTGGAAAGTACTTAATATATTTAGATATAGTCGAATCTAAGCAAATATAATATTGCCAAAAAGTTATTATACGCAGGGATATATAGAATTTTCAGAAAATATTTTTTTTAAAAAAATTATATTATAAAAATTGATTTTTTAAAATACGAGAAGGAAAATTTCATCAAGGGCAAAACGATAATGAACCAAAATTCATTAGTAGCAAAAGAGTCATTATTAATTTGTGAGCGTTAACCATGACATGACAGCTTTTCACTGCTCATTTAGTGGCATAGATATTTGCACTTATTCTTATTCTCTTTAAGATTTTTTTAATACATTTCTACAAAAGGAAAAAACACGAAAAATATTAAAACTTTATAACATTTGTCATTTTAATATACAAGCTTTTTCGGTTTCTATATTAATACATCAAGTTATTGTTGTTATCATTTTAATACACCAATTTATTGTAATTACTATTTAAATATTTAGACTTTTTGAAATCGCAATTTCACTTAACAGAATCCTAACGAACATTAACCATAATTACACAACTTTTCTGGTTTCTTAAATAATACATCAACTATTAATATTTTCCAATTTAATACATGAACTAACAAAAGTTTATAATTTGATATATGTGTTTTAAAATATATGTTCATGTTAATAGAATATTTGAACAAAATTTAAAACTTGTTAAATAACTATCGTTATATAAATTTATATTATGATGCAAAAGAGATTAAAATAAATTTTAAAATTTTTAAATACCATTTTTATTATCATTTGTTAAGCGTTTTGTAAGTTAACATCAAATTATAAAATAGAAAACAACATTTTTCTAAACACACTTCTTCGTAGTTTTTGAGTGCTCTCGTTAGACTCATACAAAATATATTATTTAAATTATTATATAGTCTTTCGTGAGTAAATTGAATAGAAAGTTTCAAAAAATAACGAGAAAGTGTTCAAAAAATGGTGGTAGTTTTAAAAGTAATATCAAGGAATTAGCAATACAAAATTTTCCATTTATTTTATAACTTTTATAAATTCTAAAGTAACAAATGTTATAAATTTTGAGTATTTTTAGAATTTTTTGAATTTTTTCCTTTCTACAAATAATAATTTTATATGTTTCCCTTCCTTGTCAAAATTTCTTTTTGTAGTAGCATTGTTGCAATTGATTTTACTTTTTTGTTTACTTTTCTGTTCAAATTTTTAATATAATTATATTTTAATGTATTATTGTTATTTTGACTATATATAAACTAATAATAATATAAGACACAAGTGTAGTGCTCAGATATTCTTTTAATCATTTTTTAAAATACATAATTTAAATTATGACCCCGATAAAAATATATTTTGGATCTGTCGCTATGTGCAGACGTAATGAAGAATCTTATACGATATTCATTTGACATTTTCATGTTTAATTTTGCACATGAATAATAGATGTTTAAATATATTTGATATTGTGTTGTACTATGTGAATTCCAAAATTATTTTTACTTAAATACTAAGATTAAATTATTAATATAAATTTTTAATTATTTGTATTTGTGTTTGAAAATGTGTTTTTTTTTGGATTACTAATGTTAAAAATTAACAATGAGTATTTCTTTTAGAGTATCCAACTTGGCTGAATTATGAATTATGTAATAATGTAGATACAAATACTTTTTATAACAAAGATAAAGTTGAATATATTTTCTATTTTAACTAGTTTAAATATTTTTAACTAGAATTTTACCCTCGTTATACGCGGTATTATGTTTTACAATATCATTTAATTAAATATAATGTAATTTGTTGTAAAAAAAATTATATGTATTATTATGTGATGACTATTTTTATAATTTTCTATTATTTAGTTTAGTTTCATATCATAGTTTCTCATATATATATTATATATGATGTGAATTTGGTTAGAAAAATAGTTTCTTATAAAAAATGAGACATATATATAAGTTATTGATCATTATGTTTCAGACAATATTAAAATCATCTAGTTTAATTAAACATAAAATATGATATATATATATATATATATATATAGATAGATAGATAAGATGAATTTTAACTACATAATTTATTTTGTATATCAAGTACTATTTTCTTAAAAGTAACCTAAAATTTACCACTAATTTTGAAATTTAAATTTAAAATTATGCATTATATAAAAATAAATTTTTTTTATATCACCTTACAAAACATTATAAGATTTAGATATTCGATTCATCAAAAACCATTATATTATATTAAAATTAGTAATTCTAACCTGAAACACACTATATTTTTCAAAATGATTTCATATATTGATGTATATTTAAAGTCATTATTATTTAACATATCAAAATCTTATATAACTCATCCTATTGTATATAAAATATTTTAATGTCCATCGAAAGAATCATAATCTTAAAAGCATTGATCATAACCCGTTCATCATATAATGATCTCGCATAATTTATATATATAATTATAGATATATCTAATTAAATTTTACTATATAACTGATTTTAGATTTTATGGATGTTACATAGTTTTTTTTTCCTTGTTATCATTTATTAGACTATTTGATAAACCTATACTCAACTAAGTAGAATAATATTACAATTTATATTAATTGAAATGGTTTGCTAATAAATTTATGAAATATTTAATTAAACTTTTATATCTTGAATAAATTGATAAGTGTTCATATTTTTATATCATAGAAAATTAAATAATTTAGGGACAATATGTAAATTTAATATGTCGATAATGCAATAAAACATATATAAAAACATATAAAAATAATGATAAAGTTTATATCCATGATATTAATATTACAAAAATGATGTCATAATTAAATTTAATATTGATGATATTCCATGTAACATTATAGTCTTTTATTTTTAATTGAGTTAAATATTGCTATTATATCAGTTAGTAATTTATTAGAATATAATATTAATTAAGATAAATTTAATTTTAAAAATATTAAAACGAATTTCAAATAACAATTATGCTCTTTATTTATTGCATTAGTATTATCATATAGATAATTTTAAATAAAAATCATATTTTTAATATAAAAAATTAAAAACAGAAATTCCATGTTTTTAGGATACATAGATATATTAAAAAATTATTTTAAAAAGGAGTTTTATGTTTTTAGGTGAAATATAATTTGTCTATATTACCTTTATGAAAATTTGAAATTGTATTAAAAATCAATGGCATTATGTGTAAATTTCTACAAAATATATATATTTTCTTTTATAGGACTGCTTTCCAATTAATAATATAAATGGTCTTAATTTTTATGGTCGAGATTAGGGTCCAAAAATCCAAAGAAAAAAAACTAAATTCTCTACATCTATGTAAAACAGGGATATTACCTAGTAAAATAGCTAGTGAACAAATAGCACTTTTTCTGTTGAAATTTGGAAAGATTGATGGAATTTTAGGGTGTTAATATATATATTTTTGTTATAAATATATAAAAATATAACATACGTAAGCAATGACGTTTTATATAAACAT
>OVBE01013138.1:0-12915 GCA_900406425.1 Iberis pinnata
GTGCTTTGACTTGGGTTGATTTTAGGTTGTGATAATGGATTGATAGCTGTTAACTGTTTCGAATGATGCTTCTATTATATGATTCTTGCTGATCTTTGATTAGTATTGCTTGATCATAGTGCCTTAATGGTTTCTCTTATATTTGATTCTTGTTAGTTTTTACAAACTATCATTTCTCAAATCGTTGTTTAACCATTACTTACACTTCTCTTGAGTGTTTATTCTTTTTGCAGACATAGAGAATGAGGCATAGGAGTTCAGAACAGATTTGGGAGCACTTCACCGTTAGTAAACCTTTGTCACTTTTACTCTTATATAATATTATTTACCTTCATCCATTATAGATTTTTCTATTGATTCTGGTTGTTTCTTTACCTTCTTTTGGATTAATTTTCACACCGGGACGATGTGAAGTAAGTCTGGGGGAGGGTGTAATGATACTAACTACGTTTTGATGCTTTGTCTTTTTGGTGAAAATTTCAAAATTTTTGTTTTGAAATATAGATGAGTCTATCGAGTCGAAGGAACCATGATCAAAATCGATGATAATAATAGCCAAGTGTGGGTATGGTTTTCACTTTCTCTAGATTACTGACTTAGATGATTTGNTTACATGATTTGCTGAGATTTGGATTGGAACCCCATTTCTGATTGATTTGTTCTGAAAGTTCTAGTCTTTTGAGTTATTGATGAACTGATGCTAGCTCTACCATGATAGGACTTAATTTGAAATCTGAATTATTCATGCTTATGGTGTTAATTTACTTTGAGAATTAGGTACCTTGCTCTTCAGTGATCTGTAAAACCGACAAGTTCTTCCAGTACGGTCCGGGTTCTTCCTCTCTCTCTCTTCAGAAAAATGATAAAAACCGGTTTAGAAAAATTGTTGAAAGCGTGACCTAGAAGTCTGTAGTCATTGTCGGGACTGTTGAAAAACAGTTAGAATCATGAAAACGCAGAAAAGTGCGAACATGAAAATAATAAAAAAAAGAAAGAAAAGAAAAAAACGCAGAAAAGTGAGAAAAAAATAAAGAAAAAGAAGTGAGAAAGGGAGAAAAAGGATCAAGACCGGAAGTCGATTGATGCTCTGTTTGGTATGGGCATTTTGATAGAAGAGGTACTTGAGTAAATTGATTGATATACCATAGTTGAGAATGTATGAATATGAACTTAATTGAATATTAAAGAGTTGGTTGATATGATTTGATGCTTGGTTGATTTGGGATTTAGAGTAAGAAACAAATTGTTAGTTTAGTGGTGGTAAACAATTAAGTCGAAGTATTTGTTTGAGATTAGTGTCTTTTGGATTTGAAACTTTACTTATGGTTTTTGAGATTTTGTGAGTTTCTTTGTGGTCCTTTTCAAACCTCTTTTCCAGATAAGGTCTTGCTTTACTTGAGCTCAAGCAAAGATCTAAGTCTGGGGGAGTTGATATTACTCGGTTTAATGCATAATAGTGGGCATTTATGTTTGATATTCTGCATTATTCCGAGTGTTTTTGTTGCATATTTGGTGGAATTTCAATATTCTAGGTGTTCGGATCGAGTCAGAGCAAAACGATGCATTTCAGAAGTTTTCAGAAGATTTATGAAGTTCCAGAAGAAGTGCTCGTTCGAGCATGATTTAGACTGATTGAGCAGATGGTTGATGAGTTGCTCGATCGAGAAAAAGCTCCTGGAAAAATCTGGAGACGAAGATCGATCGTGCAAAAGAAGAAGTGTCAAGCAAAAATGCAAGTTGCTCGATCGAGCAAACCCTTGCTCGATCGAGCACAACACCCGAGAAAAGATTGAAGTTTTCCAATTTTACAAATCAAGTTCTCAAGACTATCCAAGTTTTCCTTATTTATTATTTACTTTTTTAGCATATAAATACAAGGTGTTTTAGGTTTTTAGAACTTAAGCTTTATTTTATTTTTCTGAGAGAATTACTGAGGAGAGGAAATTCTGAAACTCTGTATTTGGGAGAAGATTTTTGAACTTTTTTATATATCTATATTTATTTTAATTATGTGTTCTTCTTTGATTTTGTATTGTTTATGCTTTGCAATGTCTGAGTAGTTCACTATTTAGGTTTTAGGGGTTCCTAGGGAAACCAGGTTTGAATGTTAAGTTTAACTTTGTAGGATTGAATTTGTTAGGTTCTTAGTCTAAATTTGTTCTCATTGCTTGAATTAGATTGATCACCTAGTTCATGATTATAGGTTNTATAGGTTGATAGATACAAAGGGATTTGATTTCGAAAAGTGTTTAAACTTGCGCTGGTATTGTTTTAATGCTTATGATCATTGAATCTGAGTTTAATGCATGATCGGATTGTTTTAAAGATGGCAGGAGTTTGTCTCTGACAATTCGATCATAGGGTCTAATACTCCGGGAGGAGATTATTCCAAATACGTTTTTCATGTTGATAACTATTTTCAATCTAAATCCTGCATGTTAACTTGACTTCAAACCTGAATACTTACGGATTTCCCTATTTCCTAGCGCTTTATTATCATAGTTTATAAACCCTTTTTAATTACCGTTTTGATCACAATTAAATCTATTATTCTCACCTTAGCCATATTCGAAGTTTTAAACTAAACGTGTATTTCTGGTCTCTGTGGATTCGATACCTTTCTATACTTCTTTGAACTGTTCTCTGCAGTATTAGTTAGGATTAAATTCTTAACCTATCAATACTTATTGTTGACTCTTTGTTAGCATTGCTCGTTTATTGATAAACCATTGCTTGTTATGTTTTGGATCGTTTATTGAACTTTTTTTTCTTTTGAGTCTTTTTATATCAGGAAATGTCAGACAACAACTACCAACCCCCAGTTTCTAACTCGATCTTGCGCTCAAAAACAACAAGAACCAATTACAGTTCGCTCTGAATCTACCGAACCTCCTGCTGCGAAGAAGACGAAGAAACCCACTGCTGCCGATAAAAAAAGGGTATTGCCTCAAGTAGTGAGCCAACCATGGATCTAAAATTTCTAAAGAATCCTTGGCCAAGCCTGGCTGGATCTGTTTTCTACAACAACACTCTTGACTTTTCCGTCACCGAGTTACGAGGCCACAAGACTTGCACTGCTTAAAAGATTACGGATATGTGGGATCACTTTGATAGTATATTTTACAACACCCTACTCCGAATTGAGTTCAAGCCTACTTGTTTTGCCGACCATTCGATTTTGCGAGATCTTGGAGTTGATGAAGATGTGCAAGCAATGTTCACCGCTATGGGTTTAGGTGATTTCCCTTTTCAAGCTTACATGCTTTACAAGGATTTAGCTCCACAGGTGTTGGCATCTTTCCGTATCGTTAGCAAAGATCCTAAGGCACCTCGTCTATCTGAGACGGGGGTACAGTTCTTTTGTTTTGGAAAACTCTACAAGATCCCTATAGTTGAGTTTGGCACTATTTTTCGTTTCTGAGCCAATGGATACCTCTCTGAGCTTCCAAAGTTCTATTCTCATCATGATCTCTGGGGTATAATAGCTCGAGGACGCTTTGTTTCAAAGAACGCCAAGCTCACTCTTATATGCAATCCCGCAATTCGCCTTACCACCAAGATCCTCAGCAACCTCTTCTACGGGAAAAAAGAGTTCAGTTCTACGCACAATCAAGAGCTAGAGCTTCTCCATTACGCTCACATCCGTTTCACTCTGACCACTTATGAGACCGACCAGGACCGACACACTCATGATGCTAACATTGGTTGGTTGTTTGCTCAGGTATAAGAAGAACGGAAATTTGCTGCTTTGAAGAACCGCAAGAACAGAGATGATGGATAGTCTTGTTACCCCGCTTTTACACCATATTGGCCTTCCCCTTGACCATTTTCCTCCTGAGCCGAAGAACAATTAGATCGATTAGCAGTACATAGCCAACACAAAGTGGTTTGCACGATATCATGATTATCTTTTTGAGAACATGGAAGGTCAAATTTGTGAGATTGTCCTTCCGAAGACCAAGCTGACTAGCATCACTTCTTTAGACAACGTGTGCTTTTTACCGAGTCCTCAGCACTTGCGCAACAACCCAGCTGCTGCTCCCGCCATTCAGAGACCTCCAAGCCATCGACGTCTCAACCAGAGGTGAGACAGAGCTTTGAGTCATGATGCTGAAGCCCCAGAAGATTTCGATGTCTATACTTTAGCACCTCGCAGATCAGACATGACTCATGAGGAGCATATAGCGTGGATCATGGTTTCACAGGATCATAACAACAGCTTGATGCATCGCATTCTGAGGATGGTTACAGGTTTTTTCCTCACACCACGACGTCATAGTGAGGATGAGATGGAGTTTGCTGAGCAGCGCGAGGTTGGAGGTGGTTCAGGTCACATTTCAGATTGAGTTGTTGTGCTTCGTTGTAGTATTTCTCTTTTCACTCAGAACTCATGTGTCTTTTCTATATTTTTCTGTTTTATCTACTTTATATATTCATATTCCTTCTCTTAGATTTATTTTCATACCGGGACGGTGTGAAGTAACTAAACCCTATTTTGGTGGAAAATTTTCAAATTTTTAGTTTTTAAAGTATATGAGTCCAATTGAGTCGAATGAATGATGATCAGAATCTATGATGACTACAAACCTGGTTTCAGTTTAGACTCACTTTCTATTTGACTACTGACTTAGATTAATTGTTGGACTTAGGATTGGAACCCCATTGATTGATTAATATGCCTTTGAAAGTTCTGATCTTTTGGATTGTTGATAATTTGATGCTAGCTCAATTATGCTATAACTTAATTTGATCTTAAATTCTCTTACTTATGGTGTTGGCATACTATGAAAGCTAGGTATCTTGCTCTTCAGTGTTCTGTAAAACCGACAAGTTTTTAAAGTACGATCATGGTCCTTTCTCTCTCTCCCTTCAAAAATAAAAATGGTACAAAAAAGGATTGAAAGCGTGACCTAGAAGTCCATAGTCAATCCCAGAAAAACCGGTTGCTAAAAAAAAGAATGAAAAGAAAAGAAAGAAAAGCGCAGAAATGCGAAGAATAAAAAAAAAGTAGTAAGAAAAGAAAAAAAAAAGAGAAGTGAGAAAAAGGATCAAGAACGAAAGTCGTTTGATGCTCTGTTCTGTATGGGAATTTTGATAAAAGGGATACCCAAGTGCGCTCATCGATACCCCATAAGTAATAACGCACAATTTTTATACTTGAATGAATTTAAATGAGCTCGTTGATATGATTTGATAGTTTGATTGATTCGAGATTTAGAGTAAAATGCATATTGTTGGTTATGTGGTGGCAAACAGTTCAATTGCAGTGGTTGTCTAGGATTAGTATCTTTAGTTTGTGACAACTGAATTTGGGTTTCTGAGATTATGTGAATTCATGTGTGGTCCTTTTCAAACCTCTTCTCTTGATTAAATCTTGTGTTACTTGAGGACAAGCAAATATCTAAGTTTAGGGGAGTTGATATTACTCAATTTTAATGCATAATAGTGGGAATTTAGGTATGCTATTCTGCATTATTCCGAGTGTTTTCCTTGCATATTTGGTAGATTTTCAAGATTCTAGGTGTTCGGATCGTTTTGGAGAAAAATGATGCATTTCAGAGAAAATCAGAAGAATTGGTCAAGTACAAGAATAAGGAGATCGATCGTGCAGTCTGCAGATCGATCGAGCACTTCATGGAAGTATTGCACGATCGGGCATTTGCTCCTGGAAAAATCTGGAATAAGAGATTGATCGTGCATTCAAAAAGATCGATCGAGCATATTTTCAAAGTGCTCGATCGGGCACCATAGAGAACGATCGAGCACTCTCCCCAAGATGAACAAGAAAGTTTCCAAATTTTGCATCTAAGTCCTCAAGCTTATCCAATTTTTATATATTTTTTTATTTACTTCTTAGAATATAAAAGCCTTATGGCTTAGGTTACACTTGACACCTTTTTTATAATTTGCAAACTCTAAAGCTTTTACAGAAAGAAGGATCTGAACCCTGTATTTGGAGAAGTTTTATTATACTTATGTACTTTACTATGTGTTCTTCTTAGATGTTGAATTGTTTATGCTTTGCAATGTCTGAGTAGTTCACTAGTTAGGTTTTAGGGTTTCCTAGGGAAACCAAGTTTGAATGTTAGGGTTAATCATATAAGATTGAATTTGTTAGGTTCTTAGTCTAGATTTGTTCTTAATGCCTGAATTAGTTTGATCACCTAGTTCATGATAATAGGTTGATAAATACAAAGAGATTTGATTTAGAAACCTGACCTAATCTAGATGAATAAGTGTTTCTACTTGCGAGAGTATTGTTTTTAATGCTTATAAACAATTGAATCTCGACATTAATGCATGATCGAATTAGTTAGATATGGCGAGAGTTTGTTTATGATAATTCGAGCATATGGTTTAATACTCCGAGAGGAGATTATTCTATTTGTGTCTTTCATGTTGAGAACTATTTTCAATGAAAATTCTGCATGTTAACTTTGACTTTAACCTTGAATACCTATGGATTTCCCGACATTTTTATATTATCATTTACAACCGCTTTTATTTTATCATTTTGATTTCGTTACAAACAACTTGATTATTCTATCTTAGCTTGACTTGAATACCTATCTTTTACTGTACTACATTGATCTGTTCTCTGCATTATTAGTTTTATGATTAAATTCTTAACCTATCAGTGGACAAATCCAGTCTCATGGACATCATTTGATAAACTTGTCTCTTTCGCACGTTCGAGTGAAAATCATTAGATAAAAATAAGCAAATGTGAAAACATCTCCAAAATCTAAACTACTAGATCAAAACTTAACGTTCTAATTTCAAGTTAAAATCAAAACTACCATTAATATCACAAAATACTTAAGTTTAGAAGGATCGAAGACAAAATCTTTTAAAATTTTTCCGTTGACAGCTTATGGCTGCCTACTTCTAGCTGCATGTGAATCCCTAGTCCTCTTACGTTTAGATCTCTTTGAGTTCGTTCAAAAACGAATTCCAGATTTCAAAAAAAAAGTGAAAGATGATTAGATATGAAACTTCAGTGGAAGTGGTTAATGGTGATGAAGAGATAAAAATGTAATGAGTGTGTGGAGAGGGGAGAGAATAGAAAAAAAATATGATTTGACATAAGAGAATTTTGGTCTTTTGATTTGGTGGATTATGGATAAGAAGAAATGTGGTTTATATCATTTTTGTTAATTTTGTTTAGTATTTATGGCATTAATGGTAATTTTTCCTATCTCTCTCATCCAAAATCGTAAAAGATCAGATTGTATGGTTAAATCATTAGCTCAACGCTCTTTTGATATATTTTTTTTTTTTTGGCATTGTGCTACAAGACTTGCATATTGTTTTGGTTTGTTTACCCTTTTGTTACAACACAACTTAGTTTAAAATACTCTAGACATATCCAAAGGTTCGCTAGTGTTTCATTGTCCTACTTAAACATTAACGATCTAGCTTAAATATATGTCAAGCTATCTTTCAACAGTTGATGTACGTTATTATCTTCTGGTTCCGGTTTTAGCCTCCCAAACCTCAACATTGACCACAAACACTGCACAAACCGGCCGGTGATCGGAAAATCTTGACTCACCGCGCACGTAAGTAAGCTGCCGGATTCCATCACCATGCCAAAGAATCCTATCACACCTAAATGAAAATACGAGAACAAAACCGGTTCAACATAACCGAACCAAAACCAAACGAAATCAACATTAATTACCGGTTAAAGTTAACTTTTTGCATCACTTCTAAATTCAGACTCCAAAATTTATATTATTTCGTATTATAGAAATTGACTATAAATCAAATCATTTAAAGAGTTAAAAAGGTAAACTCTAGTTGCACTAAATTCACATTTTCACTTTAATGAACCATAACCGAACCAAAACCAATTGAAATCAAAACAGAATTTATAGTTCGGTTTAACTATACCAAGCCGGAGTTCTTCTTTTGTTCTTCTTCTCTTTTGTTGTGTCTCCAGCATAAGCATCAGAGTTATAAGAGTATTTATAAGTCGGTGCGAAAAAGATTTTGCCTTCGTGCCATCCTTTGAATACTCTTCCTGCATCTCTTTCAATCTTGAGCTGTATTAAATTTGAGAAACCGGTTTAGTTTTTCTTTGAGTAGTACTCAACCTAAAAGCTTGGTTTCTTGGGGAGAAAGAAACATTTAGTAAAACCTGATCTTTGTTAAGAAGAGCATCCCAAGCATTTTTATCTAAGAGTGTCTTTGTTTCTGAATAACTCAAAGCTATTCTATAATTCAAATCTCCAAGCCATATGACTCGACTGCAAATAAGATATAATCAGAAAATTGCAGAACAGTCGAATACACTCATAGCCAATTGGTTTTGATTTTATCCAAAAATAATTTATGTGATATTGAATCTTACTCATGCTTAGTGATTCGATCAGGGACACGAGTGAAAGATGTTTTGCAAATTCTAGGGAAAGTTGTGTTCTTGAGAATCTCAATTACATCTAAGTTTCTGCGACGTTCGTCTCCTTCTCTTTCTCCAGAAGCTAGATGACTGCAAATGAAGCAAAAGCTTGTCTTGTATAGCTGCAAGCTAACAGCTATACATCCCTATGACAATAAAAAATATATATATATAAGAAAAACCTGAAAAATTTATTATCATGGAATAACTACTAAACCAACTCATCGTTATTTTTGTTATTGTTTTTGGTTTTGTAAGTATGATAATTGTAAAAGTACATTACCTTGTTTCCTAAGCAACCCATGATTCCACGAGTGACACAAGAGATTCTAAGATGAGTCACATGTTGAATAAGTTCTTTTCTCATCCAAATAGTTAGGAATATTCCCACCATTTGTTTTGATGCTACTAAGCCAAACTTCGTCATCATTTGATTGCTTACAAGTGAAGCAACTTTTCCTCCTCCATCTTCTTCATCACCATCCTCATCATCTTCATCTTCATCTTCTTCATCATCATCAGAAACTGAATCAGCCTGATTAACCAGTGATTCAGGACATCTGAAACAAAAATCTCTTCCATAGTTTTTCGCAATCTCTTCAGAGAAAGAACTACAATTACAAATCTTTAGTTTTCTCCTACACTCTGTTCTGAAACTTTCACTGATCTTCTTTAAAGAAGGTTTTGCAAAGAACATCGAACCAGCCCCAAAAGATGGAGTTTTTGGACTAAGTCTTGATGATGATGTTGATGATGATTTGTTCAAAGATTGATTAATCATAGCTAACCATTTAGCAGCTGGTTCATTATCTCCAAGAACAAGCACATTTCCAGCATTTAATGGAACAATTTCTTGAAAACTATAACAAAAGAAACAAGAAATTAAGAAATTTCAAGATTCATATATAAATCAATGAATTTTCAAGAATTTAATACACTTCCTTTTACCCTAAAACATATATATCGAATTCGCTATGGACTTGTAGTAAAGCATCAAGATCAAGACCAGAGTGTGGTGACTTTCCTCCTACGTTCCATGTAGCCACAAAGACTCTTCATATGATCACAAAAAACAAAATTAGAAACTGAAAAAAAAAAAAAATCTGATATAACAATAAGAATAAGTCAAAATCTATATGTATACCTTAAAGATTGGAGTTGGTGATTTAGCATTGAAGATCTGAGATTGCTTGAAGCTAATAATTAAGACTCTGCAACAATTAAAATTACAAAATTTTATGAAGATACACATAAGGAGACAAACATATAGAAACATATATAGAGAGTGACAAATTATTAAATATACAAAGTGGATCCAACATGTTTGTTATTTTGAAGGATATCTTTAGAGAGTTCTCATGGTATGAAGGAGAATTCAAGAGCTTTCTTTTTTAAGTTTGGTCTTTGAACACAACAAAAAGGAGCTTTTCTTTTTTCTTATCATATTTTTGTTTTTTGTTCAATCTGTTTTTCTTAAATTTTATATTAAGAAAAAAAGAGAAGAAGAAGAGATCTTTATCAGATGAGGAAGTAAGATAAGAAAGAATATATAAAAAAATATTTGAAAGAATATATTCTAAAAAGACTGAAATTAAGATCACTGTTCCCTTTTCTTGATACTTATGTGCCCTTGTTTCTATGCTTTATTCTTCTTTTTAATTATACAAATCTTAATTTTGTTTCATTTTACTATATGGTTTTATAGACCTATGATTATATTTATACAAATCCTTACAATTCGTCCTTTGACCGAGCCTTTTTTGTTTATAACAACTTTTGAGTCTTTGACCAAACTTTGATTACTTCAATTAGAAAGTAACGTTTTTAGTGCAATATATCAAGAGCCTAGAGCTCTCCAATTGATTTTGTTTGAATTTATTATAGAATCAAATAAAGAAACTAAATTTATCGATTTTAGCAAATTTACTTAGTTTAGTACACTCTCTTAATTTTATTGTAATTAATGTTTTAGAAGAATTTTTTTATTTTAATTTAAATGATTTCATATTTCCAATACAAAGTTAATCGTAATTTTTTATATTTTAATATGAATAATAACTATATTTTAGAGAGTAATTTGACAAATGTTTAAAAATATCACATTTCCAATTGTTAAAATATAAGTTTCTTTCTAAAAATATCATAAACATTAAAAAAACTAAGTTTAAAAGATTTAAAATTTAATTTGTTGGAATTGGATTCAATAGTTGGTTAAAGTTTAGAGTTTAATTTTGAATGGGTTATAATTTAGTTTTGGAAATATATGGTTTCAAATTAAAGTTTTAAAGTTATTTTTGAAATAAAAACATTTATATGGTAATTTTAGAACAATTTGGGATTGTAATAAATCTAAAAAAATTGGGAATGACCCTCTTTTAAATGAGAAAAAAATATGAAAATAAGCTCTAATTTGTATGCAAAAATGTTAACCATAAAATTACACATTAAGTGTTAACAAAAATTACACTTCAATGTTAACCATAAAATTACACATTAACACTTAAATGTTAACCATAAAATTACACATTAATGAATGTTACAAAACAAAAGAGGTTTATCCACTTCCAAGTGAATTGTCCTAATCAAGACTCAATTTCAACAACAGAGCCTAGATCTGGTACACGCCCATGAACCCTAAACCGGTAGATGCAAGTGTGAGAGTTACTTCCGTGGTTGGAAGTGAAGTCTAGCCTGACTGTATCAATCAGACCAGAGCCTGATGATGAATCTAAGATGTTGAATGTTTGTGCATTCGACCTATCTAGGTCGTAAGTGAACTCTTTTAGCAGTTTCATCTTCTCTGTCTCAACCGATGAATCCTGTCCTCTTTCGTGTAGCCATCCCGATACACGACAATCTTTTGGAGCACTCGATCTGTCGTAAGCCACACTCTGTTCATTTGTCGTAAGTGGCGCCCACGAAACAGGAGAAGCACGAGTGTCAAAACCTACCAGATGATAAAGAAAAGAAACTTACTAAGGAACCTAAATGCTACTACAGAGTTCTTACGAATTACGAGCACGCAAGAAGAAAGCTGAGCATTACCTTAGCTACATGCTCCAAAGTAAAAGCTTCTGGTACAATTGGTCCTCTAAGTCTGATTTGAACATAACCATTGCTACCTTTTAGAGCAAAACACTGACCAGGCTCTCCAAAACTCGGAGATAACATCTTGACTGCATCAGTATGAGCACGACGACTACTTGTCGCAAACCAATTACTCCCTTTTCCGACAAGATAAGGATCTGAATGCTCCATCACATAACCACCACCAGATGCTAATGCATAGTCTACACGACCAAGGCCATCAGCAGCATGCTTTTCGATTTGTTTCTCCATTAAATCACGAGCATAAGCTCTCATTTCATCAATGGTTATCTCTCTAAACGCAGAATCATCGATCTTACCTTTCTTTAATTCCTCATAAACTCTATCTAACTCATCTTTAGTCACCCAAGTTTTAGCATTTACTTCTTCTACTGACTTCTCTAATGACTCAGTTCTAGACTCTATCTTCTTCAGTTCACTTTGGAATACAGAAGATTTAGCCTCAGATACTTGCCTTCTAACTCTAGCTTCCTTCTCCATCTTCTTATCAAGTAATTCAACTTGAACCTGCATCGAATTCGTCGTAGCTTTCACAAGACTATTTACTTCCGCAATTCGGCTTTCAATACTCGAAAATGCCATCTCAGTTTCAAAGGAAGAAGAAGAAATCGGCGCATTTTTCAAAATCAGTTTCCTCGTTATCTGAATTAACCCAACGATAATCAAAAGAGCAGCAAGTTGTTTCGAAAATACTCTCACTACTCTCTTCCATCGCTCTTTCTCCGTCTTTGGAGTCGAGACGACCTTCCGCGTCCGGCGCTGCGTAGTGGTTGTGTTAGTCTCCGTCGATTTCTTCACCACAGGACTCAAGTCTTTTCCGTGAGATCGATCAATAACAGCTTGAATCGGATCCTTGATTGTACCACCACCAGCTTCACCAACGCCGCCGTTCGCTAGCGATTCACTTGGTGGATAATCAAAATTGGAGTTCTTATCCCCGGCAACAACCGCCGTCCGTCTAACAACCGTCGATTGATTCGCGGTGATTGACACCGTCGATGCCGACATTTTGATCTGAAGTTTGACTACACAATCGCAAACGCACCTTTTCTTCCAATTTCAATTTTTTTCATTAAACCGTAGCGGTTAATTAACCATTAATGGGCTGGGAAAAAACTCATTTTAATCCCCACTATTGAAATAAAAAATTCAATGTAGTTTAATGCCCTAAATTTTAACTTAACAAAATAATTCCTCTAATAAGAGTTGACTTTGTAAACTAAAAATCAAGTTTAATCAACAGTAAATTATTTAACAATATACTTAATAAGACGTTAAGTGAACAGTTAAAAGTTATATAAAAAAATTACCGTACACAAAATAAAAAAAATCCAAATTTCACAATTGATTCATGAGTAACAGAAGTTTACTTCTATATATATATATATATATATATATATATA
>OVBE01013139.1:0-12915 GCA_900406425.1 Iberis pinnata
GCCACCAAACTTAAGAGATTCTATTCTTAGGTTCCTTTGTACCGCGAACTACGACCTCGCTTGATCCCTGTTATCTGGGTACGTAGGAAACCCATTGGGTGCAGCTATTTTAGTTAATAAAAATTAATTTTTCTACAGATTAATCGATCTCCGAGTCAGTCTCGGCGCCTCTTACAGTATTAGCACACATAATTGTACCAACTACATCTTTACAAACAAACTTCTAAAAGCTATAAACTAAAGTCGAATTATAACTCGCACATACCCTGCGCAAAGACGGGGATGTCGGCGAGATCAAAGTTTTCTTGTCATAGCTCCAAAGACCTTTAACAAACCGAGATCTGTCTCGCGTACTCATAAAGATGAGTACTGAACATGTGCAAAGTCACAACGAGTATTGGACATATGCAAAGTTACAACGTCTGAGCATAAGTCTTACCTCAAAAGCCGAGTTCCGACTCGCATACTCCAACAAAGAATATTGACAAAACTACAATTTTCGTTGATATATCATTTTTCAAAAGGGACGATCTGCAGGTCGCCTCCTTCAGGCTTTTGATCGGGTGGTTTTTCAGTTCGCAAAATAATTAGAGAAATATCCACTCATAACTTCTCCATATTCTAACGAATTGAAAATAAACAGCCGAACTCCGGCTCCCAACCAAATAACACTCTAAGATTGAAGTTTTTCTCATAGAAAAACATGCTTACTAAACTACAACTTTATGAACAAAGTATTACGCAAAATACGCCGAGCTATAACTCTATTTCCATTATCAAAAGATACCAGCATTACAAAAGTTTGCAAGGAAAATAACAACGACCTAGCAGATGAACAAATCTGCAAACATATATCTTTTTGGGCATAACAGCGAAACCGCCGACACACAAGGCAGATCCTAATCCTAAGAAAACACGACAACTACCCCAAAGGAACACAAGAGGTACAAGACGGGCGACCCCAATCCTAAGAAAACTGTGAAAGCTACTCGAAAGGAACAACTACACTCTCGGCGTCGCTGGAGTAGCAGGTTGGACCTCAGCAGAAGCCTCCAAACTCCCTGGAGCAGATCGAATTAAGTTTGAACCATGCTCGTTGAACGAAGGTTGGAAGACTAAATCTTCAGGTGTCATGTCAGTTATGTCTAAAGCGTTGTACTGCACCTAGAGCTCCACAACATTCGCCTCGAGCTTCGCCATGATCTCAGGAGGCACAGAGCCGCCTTCTCCAACTATGAACCGTACACAGTCTAGAGTCTCCTTAGCTTGGAAGTACTCCTGAATAATGGGATCGGCTTTGTCTTGGTCCTCCACGTGACGCTGAAGCTTCTCCAGTTTAGTTGCACACTCAACATGAGTCTCTCACCGCGTCAATGCGACTTGTGAAACTCGGGAGAGTCAGAGCCTTTTCATCTTGCCCTCATGCAACTTCTCAAGGGCAGCATAAGCCTCTTGCAGCTCAAAGAAGTCGACACCCGTTTGTTCCTAAATGACTTGCTGATTGACAAGCTCTATCACGGCAACCACATAGGTGTTTTGAAGCTCAGCCCTTAGACCAGCAAGGTCACTGGTAGCAAATGATGCGGTGTCACTTAGCATCCTCTTCATAGCAGCTACATGCGTCGTTAGCTGCTTAATCACCTCCTCTTGCTTGTTCAGCTTCAGCCGATCTTTGGTGAGGCGCTGCTTACCCTTGTCAACCAGCTTTGACAACCTGATCAGCTATTCCTCATTACCGGACAGACATCGGAGCTTGTTCTCATAAAAAGCAACGAGCTCGTTGGTCGTCACCAAAGTCTATACGTCAAATACATAGTCAAGTTAGCACTTATACAACTAAAGTAGGAGAAAGGAACAAGAACAAGAGCATAACTGGCAAGCTTGCCGAGACAACATTTCATAAACCTCAGGTGCCAACAGCCGATCTACAGTTGGAATGATCAGACCATTGGCCCCAAGGCAGTTCACCAATCCTGCACACGCTTGCTTATCCTGCGCAAACGGTGTGCCCCTATGTTTGAACAAGAAAGCCCAGCTTCCTCGCGAGTTATCTTGCCTCTCAGTTTGGGAGCTCCCTCCCTCCACATTCTGAGGATCTGCAGCTTCGTCCTCCTCTTCCTTCTCCTCACCCTCATCCTCATCATCACCACCCGCTCCAAGAAGATGAGGAAGCTCTTTAGCAAACGTTTCTAAGCTGGGGTGTAGGGGATCAACATCCCCAGTCATCTCTCCCAGCATTTTAGAGGTCGTTGGAGTTCCACTTGTCGGAGCAAGGGGTGGAACAGATGGGTCGGTAACATGACCTTCCTCAGTAGGAACTTCCAGCTGCTACTCAGAAACATTTTCTTGTTGTTGATGTTCCCCAGTAGGAACACCTTCATTCATCGTTTGTCCCCCAGCAGGGACCTCCTCTCTCGAGCTTTGCTCCTCAGTTGGAACAACAGCTGAGTTCAGCTCTTCAGTCTCCTCGATTACTACCACCTCGTGAGACTCCTGATCCCAGTTGGATCGATGCTTTTTCCTTTTTATCAGAGCAGGGCAGGGATCTTCGCTACCCGTAGAACCAGACGTTTGTTCGAGTTTCCTTTTCGAACTCGAGGCTGATTTCTCCAGATTGGAAGCATAATCCGCTATAGGTTTTGGGCGACCCATCCTTTTGATTCCTTAAAACGAAAAACGTTGAGGTCCCAGCTGGCTGCAAAAAGAACAAGTCACAGTTAGAAGAATACTCATGCAATTAAAACAGCAGATCCCTTTGTAACCTTACCAGATTTGATGAATGGAAAGTTATCTTGAATACGTTCACGAGTGAACTGATTGATATGATAGGTTCCTGTTTCCCGAAACCTCTCAACGTCCTCAAAGAAAGTTCAGCGGAAAGGGACCAGTGTTGAGATGCAACTCTGCAAATAACAAAAGTCGAGTTAGATTCATTAAACATTTCACATGTATCAGCTCGGCGGTACTAGGTGATATCTACCAAAGGTGTCTGCCCATTTCCTTTTCAGGATTCTTCCTACATCGCCGCCGGATTCCGGGACAACCTTCAAAAAGAAGTATTTCGTCTTCCAACCGTGGATCTTGTCCCCTTGACCTACAGTTATAAATTTATATTGGGGTTTGAAGGTGATGTAGACGAAGCCGGTGATCAACTTTGTCTTCTTCTGCACAATTGGGTTAATCGACGACATGTTCTCCAGGTACTTGACGCTAAGCTCCACGTTAAACTCGTGAGCATGAGCCATCAGGGTTATCATTTGTCTAATCGAAGGAGTAGATAGCTGTGAAATAGCAATCTTTCGTCTCGCGAAGTACGAGATCAACAACTTCGGTAAGGGAAGCCAGACATGACACCTCCTCAAAAGGGATTCATATAGACACACATAACCTTGGGGAAAATCCTAGGGTCGTTGATGTGGTTTAGGAATTAGAATCGGAATCCCATTGAAAAAAGGGAAATCTCGGACGAGCTCCCGAATCGATTTCTCCGAACACTTAGTAGGTGCAAGTCTTGTCAGTTCGTCGTCTGGAGAAACCCAATTTCCTTGAGGAGCTCGTTCTTCAAAAGCTACCTCTAGTTCGGCGACACGCAGGTCGTCGCGAGAGGCCGAAGATTCATTAAAGTTTACGCGAGAAGTGGACATAGCTTAAAATCGGGGAAATCACCGAGCTATTCGAGATAACCGCCAAGCTAAAAATTATAGAGAGAGAAAGAAGAGAGAAGGGAGAGCGATTCTACCTGTGAGGAAATTCTGAAAAGTGAAATATGAGAATAAAGGTTTTGAGGGGTATTTATACCCTGGAGAGATGACGGTTACCGGGGAGCGAAATCATTGCGCGTGGGAATCTGTAAAGGTGTGAACTTCTAGCTTCCCCTATAAAGATGATTCGATAAAGGCTATAGGAGCATTTAATGCACTTCAGCCGAAATAAACTTTTATTCTTAGAAGATCAATCGTCGACTTNCTGTTGATACCAGGTGTAGCACCTGCCCAAAAAGCCCATTTCGACTTAAGGCCCAGATGGACGCCGACATCAAGAAGAGAAAGGGGGCTTAGAAGGGCAAAACCTAGATGGGCCGATCAGATGAGATGGGCCTTCTAGCTCGAACCCCATTAGGTTAATCTATATAATTAGGGTTTTAAGCATGTATTTCTACTATAAATACCCATGTAATTACTCATAAAAGGGATATGAAATTCTTATTAAGATTACTCTAGCTTTTTTACCCACAAGATCAAAGACCTAAACCTAATTGTTAAGCCTTGATTCAACAGTGATCTAATACTTCGGCGAGCATTCTCAAATACAGTTGAATAAGGTGCCGAAAAACTATGTATAAACTGGAAGGGTCCTTACAAAGTGACGAAATTTGTGCATTATGGTGTTTATGAGCCGGAGTCCGAAGATGGCATCAAAGTCCCAAGATCATAGAATGCTAAATCAAAGTAAAAGCTAAATATAAAAGCTAAGAAAAAAGGCTAAAAGCTAAAAAAACTAAGTTAGAAGCTAAGTTGAAAGGAGTTCGCAAACCAAAAATCCACGCTCAAAATGTGAAATGAGCTTGGAATGAACTCAAATAAAAATCGACAAAAAAGTTTAAGGTTTAAGGGCCAGACTACAAAAAAACGTCCAAACTAAGCTCGAGCAATACTAGAAAGCGGAAAAGAGCATTAATGGCATTCACTAAAAATAAAACAAGAAAATGATGACCAATTGAAAGCATTATATGAATGGATTAAAATTTCGTTAAGTCTCGTTGAAAATGTATGCAAAAGCTGATATTCAAAGAGACATAGATGAAACTCGCCAAAATAGATAAATCCATAACAAAGCAAAAGCATTGGGCCATTCCGAGCAACATATGATAAAGTCTTAAAATGATAAAGTAGACTTTGGATAATCCCGACTAAAACACAAAAGCATAAAATACTAGAGATAACAAAGCAAGTCCCTAGATCATAAAAGCGAAAGCAATAAAATGATCCTAAGTTTGTGCAAGATCCTCCTAAGTGGCAGCACAAAACTCCTTTATCATCTCATCCATTTTGGGTCCAATGTTGGAGCCAAACTCATCAATAAGCATCACGGCATCAGCCGAAGGGAAAGCTGGTCCATCAGCCACCGCTTTTGAAGGTGGAACATTCGAGACCCTATCGGGTCAGAGAAGCGGAGTCACGACAGGAAAAGAATTCCGAGCCTTGGTAGTCGGGGCCGGAGATGGAAATCCTGAAAAAGCTGCACAAATCCCTCGAAGTTAAAAGGCGGGATCTTTGCCTCGACTTTGGCAAATGCCTTCTTTGCAGCCTCCCTATCAGCAGTAAGAACCTCGAGCTCCGCTTTGAAATCTACAATTTCACCCTTAGTAATATCTGTAAGGAGCTCGAGGTTGGCACTAACCTCACGATAGTATGCCGAAGACTCACGGGTGACATCCCGAGCTATAAGGTGAAGTCTCACTTGCTCTATCCCATCTCGAACCATCCCAACAACAGTTTTCTGTGCTTCATCCCTAGTTCCCACTCATCAATTTCTTGAGAGATGATAAGTACTTTAAGGCAAGCTTCAGCTTCCTCGAGGTGAGATGTGAGATCGGCCTTATCAGTCGAAAGTGCTTCATTTTCTTGGAAGTATGCAAAGGACTCAGTTCTCACCATCTTGAACTTCTCATGTATATCATGGCGATCTTTCCTCGCATCCATCGCCGTAGTCTCTACAATCTCCAAGCGCTGTCGGGTCTCCTTCAACTCAGTAGTGGGTGAAGCAATCTGATCCTCGACAACTTTCAAGCTAGATCATTCCTTGGCTACGGTGAGCTGACGGTAGAATGTGTCGAGAGTACTGTTGTACCAGCCTGAATTCTGCATAAAACAAAAGTAAGGGAAGCATATCAACACTTAGTAAACATTGAATAAGATAAAAAATTTGTATTGCGCTTACCTCGTCCACATTCTTGGAGTACTTCTTGTAGTTCTCACGGACCTCATATGGGAGATCCTAAATTTCCAGGATCCTACAACCCTCAAAGCGGGAATGACGAAAAATGTAAGATGATGAGTCTGAATTCGAAACGATCGGTTTGTTCGAGTTGTACTCGAAGTCCAAATCATACTTACACCTCTTTTCATCGCCTCTCCCTTTCCCATGTTCTGGGAACTTTCTATTCAGAGACCCTTGCAAAGAGGGAGCACCCTCCATGATTCGAGAAATATCCTTAGAAACAGAGATGGCAATGATGTGCTGGCGAGTAGATTTTGCGAGAGCCAAGAGATCAGCTGGCACCGCTGGAGCCTTCCCAGCTCTCTTTGCCCCTTTGTCCGCGGGGACAGGAAGAGAGGCAGCAGGGGTGGAAGAGGCAGCTAGGATATTGCTGGGAGCGATAGGGGGTGCCTCACGTCGAGTTGATGCACCAGCTAGCTGAGTAGTGACATCCTTAGCTTTCCTTGCAGCACGGTAAGAAGACATTTTGGCGTCTTAAATGTCGTCGAGATCCGGAAACAAAAAAGTAAGCATTCAATAAGAAACAAGTATAGAATCAAATGGAATTACTAAGTGTCATAAGGGACTAACCGGAAAGTTCGTCGAGATGTAGAAGAGAGCGTTAAGAGCCGACGAAGTGTCTGAGGCGTTGTGAGTATTCAAAGGTCCTCTCCAGAGTGAATGTTCCCCAAGCGCACTTTGCTTTGCGATTAACAGCTAGGAAACTTGTGAGCTCATATGAGGGCGGGACCTTGCCTCCTTTTTTCGAAGAGACACTACACAAAAAATAAAACAAGTGTTAGAAAATAAAAGAGTAAAGCATACTCAAAAATAGGGGCGAAGCGCTAAATGGAAAAGACGGTCAAAAGTGAACTCGCTTACTCGGAAGTAGAATTATGCTTGTTTCCAATCCTCGTCTTTTATTGGGAACCCATAAAGAATACCACAATCTAGATTTGATTGAAGATAAAAGAAACCTGGTTGTTTGGGGACTTTCCTCATCGCCTCAAAGCGAGTGAGTGATTTTACATCAAGTTCAAAGCCGGTTTACTCCGCGAGAGTCTGCAACCCAATCATCGTGCAAACGACGTTCGAGAAAAGTTGCGGCAAAGCAAGTCCCAGGGCACGCATTCCTTAAAGTAAACCTCAAATGCGCAGCAGAAACCATCTCTAACTATCTCAGGGTTCTCTAAAGGAGACAGAGAGATAAGCTCAACATTCCATGGAAGATGGCAATCGTTCTACAATTCTAAAAATAATCTAGAGAGAGGATGAGGACCAAATTTTGAAGCCTATACGCGTAGTGACAAGGAGAGCCGAGTGAAATTCCCTTTCCTCTAGCTGGGCCGAGCCAATGCGAGGAAGACGCATGAGTAAGTCCAAGCCGATGCGAAGAAGGTGTAAGAGTGAGCCCAAGATGAGGCGTAGGCGATGCAAGACCGAACTCGAGCCAAGGCGTTGGCGAATTAAGTCGCAAACCAAGCCTAATGGGAGGCAAGCTGGGCGAAGACGATAGCCAAAGCAAGGGCGTCCCCATTCCATATTCAGGAGAGGACCCGAGCCAAATCGTAGAAGAAGAAGACGCTGACCCGAGCTGGAGCATAGAGGAAGGAGACCCCGACCCAAGCCGGAGTCTAGAGGAAGGAGACGCTGACTTGAGCCAAGAAAGAAGACAGTCGGTTTTGGTCTGAGCTGGAGGGAAACCGAGCCGAGCGTGAGAAAAATCAATCCCAGCCCAAGCTGAAGAAGAATCAAGCTAAGCGGGAGACGAATCGATCCTGGCCCAAGCCAAAGGAGAACCAAGCCGAGATTAAGGTGAGCAGGTCCTCATCCAATCCGAGGGAGATCCGAGCCAAGGGAGAAGGGAGTCGGCCCCAGTTCGTATGCTCGACTCTGGGAGAATTGCGTGCGCTTGGCTCCAGGAGAAGGGAGAGGAATCCATGGTGAAAAAGGAGAAAAGAGAGGAAAAAAGAAAAAAAAAAAAAAAGTAAGTGGAGAGGAGAGACGAAGAAGGAGATAAGGACATTTTTCTCAAATAAAAGAAAAAACCCCAAAAATTCCAACAAGTAAAGAAATAGAGAAGAAAAAAATTTTGGATCAAAAATGATGATTTCTCTAGTTTTTTAGAAAACTTGTTGGAAAATTAAAATTTGGGTTTTAATGAAGAATAATGAAGAACAAGAGAACAAATTATGAGTTTGATCCTTAAAAGATCAAAGTTAGCACTCAAAAACTGTTTTTCAGGACAAAAGTGACCAGAAAACGAATTCAAACACAAAAATCAAGCAAGATTTTGAAGAAAACTCAAGAATGCAGAGCAATTCAGAGAGAACATAAAATCAAGGAGTAAAACAAAAAAAGCTCAGAGAATATGAGAATGAAGGTTACCTTAAAGTCGACTTAAGGAAGAAATGATTGAAAAATTGCACAAGACCCGAAAATGAGATGTAAGGTGGGCTTAAATAGGAGCCTGACAAGAAACTAATTCGGGAACAAATTAAAATGCCCAGATTTCCGCCCATGTGATGTGATTTGCAGAAGATCTTAATTGCTGGAAAATCGGACTAATAACCCAAATTACGAACTGATTGAAATCTTGTAATGAAAATTCCATTACATGATTGGGGGTAGAAAAATATGGGAGTATAACCTACTCAGGTTGGATCTTTGGGGTTTCATCCGACTCTCCTTCCCATTGGATGCACCAAGCCCAGGAGAGAGCCGAGTCTCAGCCTAAGAAAGAGTTGAGTCTGAGCCCAAGAAAGAGAGCCAAGTCCGAGCCCAAAATAGACATGGGTCTGAGCCCAAGAGAGAGAGCCGAGTTCGAGCCTAAGAAAGATATCCGAGTCAGAGCCGGAGAGAGGGCCGAATCCGAGCCCAAAAGACGGTCAACCTAGAGCGCGTTGACCAACAAAAATCACATCCATTTAATATCAAGATTTACTGTTACTTAGAAAAATCTATAGGAGAATCGACACATTAAATGCTATTAATGAAAGTTTATTAATGCATTGGATAGATTACTTTTTCCATTGCACGAAAACTATTAGTGAAAAAGTAATATATATAAAATACTAGGAAGTTGCAAAAAAAAAAAACCTTAATCGCCTTTTCCCATTTCCTCTCCACAAGCTAAGCATCGTTGTCTTCTTTGGTTCGGGATCGACGACTGGTGGCTACTACAGCGTCGGCGCCGGTCCCCTATTGTTTATTTTTTCTCTTTATGTTGCTCTGTCTTTGTTTTGTTACCTCCGATCTAGGTTAGGTCAGTTGGTGCTTAACTCGTCAAGTTGGTTTTGGTGTGATCGAGGATGCTGCACCGGCGGTCACCGGACGTCCGCTCCTTCCCAGCGTTGTTTTTTTTGCCTCTATCCAGCCAGCTTTTCCAACATAGCTTCTCTCCTTCAGCTGTCCTAATCGTCGATCTCTGCTGCCATCCGCTTGCTCAGCTTGTTCTCGCAGGGCTCCTTTCACCGTTGCTGGTTTATGGTGGTGTGTCCTCTGGTTGTCAGTTTCCGGAAGGTGATGTCTCTGTCTTTTCCTCAAGTTTTGTTTAGGAAGTCGTGGTTGGGCTTCGTTGATTGGTTTTTTTTTGTGAGTTAGTTAGTACCTAGTTTATGTTTTTCGGTTTTAAGGTCGTCGCCTCTATTTGTTGTGGTGCTTGATGGTTGGGCTTTGTTGGGTGTCTCTCTTTGGATCGTGCTTTGTGTTGCTTCATCTTCAATCTCTGTTTTATCTAGTCGGGTTCGGACAGCTGCTTTATCGTTTATGGTTTAGTGGTTCTTGGCTTTGGTAGCGTCGCTCTTTGTTTCTACGTTGTAGATTGGTTTGTGGTCGTCGTCTTCAATGGCATCTCTAGGCGCTCAAAATTTGCTTTGGTTCTTCGTCGCCTTTTCCGGTGATTCACGGGTGCCTCTCCTTGGAATGTTTAGTTATCATATTATTTTGGTTATCTCCATCTTCTGGCCTGATTGCTGTTATAGTTTCGTGGATGTTTAGAGCCTGGTTTTATGCTTTTTATAACATTTTTTCCCTTTTCCATTTTAGATGCGGGTTTCAATCTTTTAATTGTTTTTAGTTTGTATTAGAAGGTATTTCGATTCTCTTTTTTGGGTTTTTGGTTCAACATAATTTTTTTCTGCCAGCATTGTTTCCCATATTTATTTTGGGTTTAGATCAGGTTAACTTAGGTTGTATCAAGATCCTTTTTATTATAATCAAAGTGCAAAAACGTAATATATATAGAAGTGACAATAACTATTAACTTTTAAAAATTTGGAGATTCGTCAATCTAGATCAAGTCAAAACGGGCTTAAGGCCTGTTATGTAAAAAAGAATAAGCTGAGTCCATCTAAAAACCCAAAACCGACATCGTTTCGTATCTTAGTTTAAAAGCAGAAAACCAAAACCCTAAAAAGACATCACAGATTCGTCCCTTTAAATACCCACACACACGCCTACAATTAAAAGTCAGACTAATTGTTTTTTCTTCTTCTTTCAATTTTTGTATTTTAGAACTCTTACAATATGTATTCAGATGATGAGATTGGATCTAAAATTCTCACGACGGTCATCTGATTTTAATGATGCACCGATCCTTTAACTCTGATGATCACTTTTTAAATCCGTTTTACAATACCTTTGGTGTTTTTTTTTGTCGTTGTTTTATATGACCATTTAACAAGCATTAAAAGATATAATTTTGTTTTTAATTTTACTGGAGAAGTTGGCCGCAACGGATGAAATTATTTGGTATCGGAGATTCATCTCTAGCCGGAATTTTTGAAGGATCTTGTTGACCATCACCTTTAACTCGCAAATAAATTTCTTGACCGAGATACCATTGTTCTGCTTTTTGTGATCTTAAGTTCCACATTCCTTGATTATCCATTGCTATTAGTATTGCTGCCCATGAAAATGGATAAACCTGCAGCCAAACAAGTGCTTATCAAATTAAAATCTAAACTCTGGTTTAAACTTGAGGTGTAGATTCAATATAATGGTTTGAATAATTATTGGTAGATGTCCAATATATGAACTTTAAATCGAACCAAATAAAGATATTTTCATATGGACGAAAGTTTATTTATCAAACTTTTTGAATCCGAACAAAAAATAGAATTATATAAAAATCAAATAGAATTATTTAAATTAATTGAAGGTAACCAAAATTTTAAAAGTAATACTATTTTCATTTATGAAAATATACTAAACTATATTAAAAAGTTATATTGTTAACTAAAGTTATTTAATTTTGTTTAACACAATTCTGAATTTTGTGTAACCTAATCAAAATAAATTTCAATTTATTTATTTTATAGGATCCTTAGTCGACACTGATATAAACTTTAATCTCGACTAATTCGATCCAAAACTAAACGTATTAACTGAATATCCATCTATAAATAGGTCGAAAACTTCCACAAGTGTAAAAATTGTATAATAATATTCGATGAAGATTAGTTTAGTGGGATGAAATTGTTATATGTTTATACTATAATTCGTAGTATATTATTAAACTTGAGTAATGTGAATATTGGAAATTTAGAATAGTATAATATTTGTTTAAAGACCATATTTTATTTTTAAGATAATTTTTAAACTAGAAATAATAAATTTGAAAACGTAAATATAATATAAACTAAATATTTTAAGGGTGATTCTCAAAAATATCACAAAAACTTTGGTTTATTCCAAAAATATTACACTCCCAAAAGTTTTAAAATACCATTAATTTTTTTTTAAATACCACAAAAATGTTTTTGTTTCAAAAATACCACAAATTTGAAATAGTTTTAAAATTTATAATTTAAATCATAAAATTCAAAACCAAGTTTTACTATCTTCAAAACTAAACCTTAAACTCTATTTAGTGAACTCAAATCCAAAATTTAAATTCTAAATCTTTAAAATTCACTTTTTTATGTTTGTGGTATTTTGGAACATTTGAGCGTGTGATATTTTTGGAACTCTTGCGATTGTGTAGTATTTTTTAAATTTAAACTTATTTTAATGGTATTTGAAGAAATTTCTCGTATTTTAATAGATTATGAATTTTTAAAATAAAAAATTTAGAAAAATATTATTGCTACCATTTTAATTATATTCCATTTTAATTATGTAAACAACTAATTTGGATATTCTACAATTGACTCAAACAAAAATCTATTATAAACAAAAATCACCTGAATTGTAGATCGAGAAACAGCATCCACTAGATTATAATTAGCTCTTTTGCTTTCAGACCAACTTCCATAGCCCATCCTAACACATCAAACATAATATTAAAACCTTTATAATCATAAGATTAAATATTTGATTATGATTATTACCCGACAACAAAGAAGTTGTAACCATCAATGTGCCAACTTTGCAATTCATTAAGAGGATTCTCAAAGACGATATGGACAAAATCTCTGTATCGAATATCGACCATTGAAGTTCCAAAACTTTGTGTTTTGTTCGAAGGATAAGTCGGAAACATGTCTGGCTCGATTGTGTCTTTTAGCTGAAAATGATCTATGAGTTTTAACGGCGTTTCAGTGTACACGAACGAAACGCCGTTAACTGCGTAACGGAGTTTTCCTGACGATAGCATAACGTCGTTTTGTAAGATTAACGTTCTTTTTACGTTAATACGTCCGTAATGGTATGAGCCTTGTGGGTTTGATCTCGCCGTTCCAACGTTTAGGTCCATTCTGTATCACATTTACCTTTTTATCTTTTGGTCATAAGGATAATATAATAAGATTTTTTACTTTCTAAAAATATACCATCAAAATTAGTTTATGAGACAAAATACAACATTTCTATTATTCTAAATAATAAATTAAAATGTTTTTGTTTTTCCAAAAATATCACAAACATTAAAATTTTACAAAAAAATAATTACTTTGGATTCACTAATTAGAGTTTGAATATATAGTTTAGTCTTAC
>OVBE01013140.1:0-12915 GCA_900406425.1 Iberis pinnata
TAGAAGATTCAAAAGATTAAACATAGTGTGAGTAACCACATATTGCATCCTTGTCATCACAATCATATGATAGAGCAGATCCGATATCATGATTTTCTAAACCCATATCCGGTGAGATATTAGATATCGAGTTGATCAGATACTGCTTCTACTTCTAAGATTTGTTGGGACAATTTTTTTCAAAATGCCCTTCTGTGCAACATATAAAGCATTTAGTTTCCTTTTTGAATCCTATTTTCCTTCGGAAGAATCGTCTGCGCCTACATTTGTTGAAATTTCTCATGAATGACCTTCTAAACTTTTGACCTTTTTCATCACAGGGGCAGTTCTTTTTAGACTTGGAACACTTGATCGATAGGTCTGGTCTAGCCCATACCTTGGATAGGTGTTTTGATTTATTCATAAACTCCATCCAAAATTCCTTTTTCTTGCAGAGTTTGTCAAGTGTTCTGAACACATACTGTTGTATTTGTCCTATCAAAATCTCTTCAATAGTATGGCTTTGATCTCTTATGTGAAGCTTAGTTTTTAGAATAAGATAGTCATCAATGGAAGAGAGATATACTTGCTTTAAACTTTGATTTTTTAAACCATTAAATCTTGTTTGATGTTCGAAGTGTTTTACCAGATCTTTTATCTTTAATGAGCAACACTTTTTTGTAACACAAGCGAGTTCTACCATTCCATCAAAGCTCATGAGAGTCTTGCTGTAAATTGTTGTATTACTAACTCCACTGGAGACAAACTTTCTTCGGAATTCAAGTCGATCGTTCCATTTTCGAATGGAATGTCATCAAATGTAAACACCATTACTTTGGATGTGAAAGTCCTTAGAATATATTGGTGCATAGGAGGTACGAAGTGCATTTATTCATTGCTTGAGAAAAATTAATCAATGTCGGGTTCCTCCCTTTGTGTTGATCCTCCACCTATTGAAAATTTATTTGGCAATGACTCATCATCAGATCTGAACTCGTAGTTGCTAGAGCTTGAGTCTGAAAAATGTTTTATCATAGCTATCGGTTGTGAGGATTAAGCTTGAGTGTTTTGGATTTCTGGTTCTTTTGGGAAAGCATTTGAGCTTTCTCCGAGTGTATTTAGCAAGTTTGAAATTTAACGTTTAATTATGCCAATATCTTTTCCCTTTTCTTTTTTCTTTCTATCTTCTATTGATTCATGACTAGAAGATGAAGTAATCGTTGGTCGTTTTGTTGAATTGACCATAAATTCATAATCCTTTTGCCTCCAAGGTTTTGATCGGGTTTTCTTTGAGTAAACTGTTGATGTTGTGCCATACCGAGATATGAAAGCTTCATCAGAAAAGAGAAAACCAGGGACTGGAGTTCTAGGTTTATGATCCTAATATCCTGAAAGGAATCCAGGTGAATATGCTCCTTGATACATGGGCGTTCCCGAGGACATACTTGAAGTATGTTTCTTGTTGCCGTTGATTCTAAATTGAGCTCTCGAGGCATCTTTGAAGGTCTTTTAATTAACTTTTTAGGCTGGCCGTTTCAGCTTCTTTGTATTTGAATTGCGTTGTACCAACCATCGTATGTTGTGACATTGTCATCATTTCTTGATGTAGATTGTTAAGTCGTCCATGAATTTCCGTAATTAAATTCTGAAGGCTATTTAATCTCTTGTTATAGTCACTTTTGAGCTATGGCATTTTCTGTTTGCCAGTTCAGGACCCTTTCTCCTTGACTTACCTTGTAAAGGCCTGACGAGTTGATAACTTTAGAGAGAATGTTCGGGCTGTAATCGATATCATCTCTGGTGAAATTTTCTTGTGGGGGAAACCCATCGTTAGTTAACATCATTATATTTTGTTGTGGTTCCTCGGTTTTTGTTGAATATTGGACGATAAAATCATATCCTCATTCACCTAGAGGGCCAACAGTGGATCTCCTTCGAGATATCTCTTATAGTGAGGATCTTTTTCTTACGTCTTCGGCGACGGTCATCATCATCGGATTCGTATATGTCCTCTTCACAGGCATCACAATCATAGAAATCAAAGAATTTGTGCCCATTTTCATCCCTAAAAGGGTATACGCTATTCCCAAATTGTTCAAAATAAAGCGACTTTGGACTTTGTTGTCTTGATGTAAATTGTGAATGGGTTGTTCCCAAAATAAAGCTTGTTCAAAATAAAGCTTGTTCAAAATAAAGGGTTGTTGTCTTCGTGAATTTGTATGGCAAATTGTGTGAATAGCTTCTCAAATGAAGATCTTGGTTTTTTCGAATTTGATTTATGTATGCCATCTATGCAAGAATGGAAACTAACATCGGAGGACTGGATAGGAGGATGAGATGCTTGATGCATATTCTCATAACTTGTCACCCATGACTCTGGTCGTCGACGCAATAATTCTTCTCGAGAAATTTTTTGAGGAATTTGAATAGAGTTGGGTGCCTGTGATGCAGATGTGACTTCAAGATATAAAGCTTCATCTGATGAAGGTAGAATAAGATCAAGAGCGTGATCTTGAATCATGTAGATAATTTGATGGTGCAAAGTAGCTACTACACTTCTCTCTTGCATAAGTGTCCCGATGAGTTGTAATTGAACTTTAAACGTTTTTAGGAGATTTGGATCTTGTAGTGAACCATTAAAGTTTGGAAACAGATTAACGAATATTGTTCATGCGTTTAATGTTGTTTAAACCGTTCTGATACAAGCTTGTTGATACGTCTTTAGTCTTGTGTCGATTAAAGCTATCCTTGCTACAACTGGAAAACATTTTCGGGCATGTAAGGCTAGACCAATTCTTACAACTCCTAATTGAAGATGAGTATATCCTTGGTGCCTCCATAGTCGAGGTAAATGTTCTGGGATATTTAGTGAGATGAACTGTTATTCTTCAGTTGTTGGAACTTGGCATGAAGAGAACTTGTTGGATTTTACATATTTCATGAAACGCCTACTTGAGGATGGTTTGATGAGTTCTCGAACACCTCAAACTAAAAAATCACTAGGCTTTTTTGCAAAGTATTCGTAAGGATTCATCAGAGGGAGAGTAGTTTAAGGTAGTTTATCTCAGGGAACATACTCGATTTCATAAAGTGAATTAATACTAGATGAAGAACGATTTTTGATTTTTGGGAAAGTAGAAATTCCAAAAGGAGAATCCATTGAAGAAGGATTGGAAGTAGGATTTGAAATAGACATTTTATGAGGGTTGTTTTCCAGGACAATCAAAACATTCAATCATAAATATTGATTCATTCAATCAAAACATAAGTTATGGCTCCGATACCATTATACATAGATAAACAACAGCGGAACATCGTATTGACTAAGTCGTATTGACAAGAAATGGTTCAATATGATTTTCACATAAGGGGATCACTACAGGCACTTTACTCCCAGAAGATTATGCACATCGCTTAATGCTCCATTTCAAACTGAATGATATGCTTATCAAAACATTCATAGTAATCATTTGGACATTTGTAATACTCTTCTGGCTCTTCATAATCTTCTGGTGAATTGGTGTTGAATTAGATATTGAACCTTCTTCCGATCTCTTCTATGTTCATTGAGTCGTCTTCTGGGAGTTGTGCATCTTGAAAGTATTCCGGAGGAAAATCTTCGAATGGGTCTTCTTCTTTAATTACATTGTCTTCTTCTTTAATTACATTTTTCTTTTTGATTACGTCTTCGTATGTTACTTTCTTCAATATCTCGGGGACGTAGCCGCTTTTCTCCATAAAATATTGCAGGTCTTCATCAAGGCTCATATGGTACTTTATGGTATAAAAGTTCCATATTGGGTTGAAAGGAATAGGGAATGTTTGGTTAGCATTGTTAAGTCGAAATGCATGAGTCTGAAATTCTTCGTAAGCTTCGTTATCTTAGACATTGAAATCTGGAAGAACTCCTCTTGGATAGTCTTTGTGATGAATGAGATTGGGAAAAGCATGAACCTTGTTGGTCTTCTCATTGAGATGAACTGGTCGGTGGAAGAAGTATATCATGTGAGGGTTAAACATAGGATTAAGAGTTCCTTGTCCACGAAGATTTTTAAATGGCAGTCCTATTGCTTTGGCTGACCTTCTTATCTTTCCACTCCATACCTATAATGGTACAAACCATGTTAAGAATGTCAAAAGATAATCTTTTTGGCGTTGATGAACATGGATATATTGGTAAACCCATTGAATGTCGAATGTGATTTCAATAGTATGGACTGCGCAGAAATACCATAGAAAGCAAAGAACTTCTTCTGGCATATGAATTAGCTCAGTGCGGAAGAGGTGTGCAAATGGATAATCTAGATGGACTCCCATTGGTGCAATGTAATGACTGTTAATTCCGTACTTTGACAAGATAAGAGACTGATAGAAGAACATTTTCTAACGGACGCTTTCATGGAAACGTTTGCTTAAAATAAGATCACTAGTGTCTTCGAGCATATTGGCATCAAAGGCAAAGTATCTTTTTCTTGAGGAAGTCAACATTAGATTAATTTCTTTTGGTGGGTTTCGACTTAGCATATCAGCGAGGGTATGCTTGGATCCCTTTAAATAGAACGATACGAAGTCGTACTTTGAAAACCATTAGCTCCATCGTAATAGTTGTTGATGTGGGATCATCTTTTGCTTGAATTGTAACATCTTCGGGAAAGAAGACATATCCATTTCAATCCAAAATTTATGTCCAATCAGATGAAATGCAAACTTTTCAGTTGCTCCCTTGACTGCTAATATCACTTCGAAAGTGGAGTGATAATGCAATTATGATTCTTTAAAGCGTCCACTTTCGTATCCACAGATTTGACGTTTACCATTTATCTCTTCAAATAAAATTGCACCCCAATATTTGTCACTCGCATCTGTTTGTAAAATGTGTGTTCCTATGGAAGGAATCTTTAAAGGTGGTAGCTTATGTACTTCTACCTTTAGGCTGTGTACTGCTTTTGTCTGTCGTTTTTTCCACTTTGGTGGATTTTTTGTCAGCATTTTCTGGAGTGATCTTGTCATTTGCGTGATAAAGTCGCTTATATAATTGATGACCCCTAGAAATTGTTGAACTTGTCTTCTTGTTAGATTTTTGTCAGGAAATATGAGAAGCGTTGTAGCTAGATGAGCTTGTGGTGGAAAATTACCATCTTTAATTTGCATCCCCAAAAATTCAATGTTGGGCGGGGATATAATTATCTTTCGGGTCGATAACATGATTCCATACTCTTTGACTCTTTCTTGAAACTGCTGACGCACTTGAATATGTTCTTCAACATTTGATGAGAATAAGAAAATGTCATAAATGTAAATCAAAGTCGTATGTAGAAGCGGCTTAAATATTCGTAACATAGCATGTTGAAATAGTGAGGGTGCCATCTTTAAAATAAACAGTAGAAAATTCCACTGGAGATGTCGATTTGGTAGACAAAATGTCGTTTTGTACCTTTCTTCTGGATGCACACCTATTTGCCAAAATTCAAATTTTAGATCGAATTTTGAAAATATTGCTGCTCCTTAAAGGTGTTGAATAAGTGCCCTTTTATTTTGTAAGTATTGATTAAGAGGCTTAATATCATCAACCAATCTGAGTTTTCCTCTTGCTTGCTCAGCACGATCGTTGACATAAAATGCTTTACACACCCATGGGGAATTTGTAGATGAGGCAACTCCTTGATTTCCCAACTGATCAAATTCGTCGTTAGCTTGTTGTAACAAAGTGGGTGGCATTCCTGCATGACTTGCCTTTGTAGGAGTCGTGACAACATTTTTTTAAAATGGTAATAACACGAAGAAAATTAGCCATAGTGGATTTTTACACTTTCGAAGGAACTCTGTATGAGAATCAACACATGAAGACAACGTGATCTATTCTTTTATTCTATCGAACTTGGAAGTTTTATTTCCTTCGATTGAAAATAATTTTGGAATTGGCGTAAAAGCTTCGAATAATGTCTTCCATTTCATTCTTCTTGGTCCTATGGAGATATCGAAATTTTTCTTCAATGGATAGTACAAATCCCATCGTAACACCAAATCTTTTCCTGGTGCTGAAGAACCAAGAAATTCAGTTGTAATGTGAGATCCTGGGAAGATCTCAATACTTATTGGTTTTGACTTTAGTTTTATCGTTAAAGAACCCGAAGTAGCAACTCGAAAATCTTGTTGGTGTGGCAACAACATGGAAGTTGAGAGGATTTTGGGATTCATTATTGTCGTATGAGCACCATTATCTATAAATGCAATTACATGAACCGAATCTTCTTTACATGCTGGATCCAAGATTGTTACCAGTAAATGTGGTGTTTGTATCTTATCTTTTTGTGGAATTTGAGTGATTTTGAAACAACAATCATCTTCTTCTTCAATTGATGATTCATAAGATTCATCATAGTCTGAGTAACCACATATTGCATCCTTGTCGTCACTATCATATGTTAGAACTGATTCGAGATCATGGTTGTCTAAATTGATATCCGGCACGATATTAGATATCGAGTTGATGAGATACTGCTTCTTCATTGAAGATTTGTTGGGAAAATTTTTTGCAAAATGTCCTTCTTTGCGACATAGAAAGCATTTAGTTGCCTTTTTGAATCCTATTTTCTTTCGGAAGAATCGTTTGCGCCTACGCTTGTCAAAACTTTTCCTAAATGACCTTCTAAACTTTTGAGGCTGATCTTTTACATCACATGAGCAGTTCTTTTTGGACTTAGAACACTTGATCGATAGGTCTTGTCTAGCACATACCTTGGATAGGTGTTTTGATTTATTCATAAACTCCATCCAAAATTCCTTTTGCTTGCAGAGTTTGTCAAGTGTTCTGAACACGTACTGTTGTATTTGTCCTATCGAAATCTCTTCAATAGTCTGGCCTTGATCTCTTATGTAAAGCTTAGTTTGCTGACTAAGATATTCATCAATGGAAGAGAGATACACTTGTTTCAAACTTGGATTGTTTAAACCATTAAGCGCATAATACCTTCTTGTTTGTTTTTCGAAGTGTTTTTCTAGATCTTTTTTCTTCAATGAGAAAAACTTTTTGTAAGGAATTCTTCTTGTAATTGTCCTTTCAAATGCCCTGGTGTACCAATGAATTCTCTATGTATTTCTCCTAGTAGCAAAGGTATCTTTGTTTGATAAACTTGTTGCTGTCTATATTCACCAAGCGAATTCCACGATTCTTTCAAGGCTCCTGAGAGTCTTGCTGTAAAGTGTTGTATTACTAACTCCATTGGAGACGAAATTACTTCAGAATTCATCCATTTGTGGAATTCGTCAACTCGATCATTCCATTTTTCGAATGGAATGTCAACAAATGTAAACACCATTACTTTGGATCCGAAAGACCTTGGAATATCTTTGTGCGTAGGAGGTACCCGACATTGATTAATTTTTCTCAAGTGATGAAGAAATGCACTTTGTACCTCCTACGCACCAAGATATTCCAAGGTCTTTCGCATCCAAAGTAATGGTGTTTACATTTGATGATATTCCCTTCAAAAAATGGAATGATGGACTTGACGAATTCCACGCATGGATGAATTGCGAAACAATTTCGTCTCTAGTGGAGTTAGTAATACAACAATTTACAGCAAGACTCTCAGGAGCCTTGAAAGAATGGTGGAATTTGCTTGGTGAATACAGACAACAACAAGTTTATCAAACAACGATACCTTTGCTACTAGGAGAAATACATAGAGAATTCATTGGTACGCCAACACATTTGAAAGAATAATTACAAGAAGAATTCTTTATAGCAAAGTGTTGCTCATTGAAGAAAAAAGATCTGGCAAAACACTTCGAACAAAAAACAAGAAGGTATTATGCGCTTAATGGTTTAAACAATCCAAGTTTGAAGCAAGTGTATCTCTCTTCCATTGATGACTATCTTAGTCAGTAGACTAAGCTTTACATAAGAGATCAAGGCCAGACTATTGAAGAGATTTTGATAGGACAAATACAATAGTAAGTGTTCAAAACATTTGACAAACTCTGCAAGCAAAAGGAATTTTGGATGGAGTTTATGAATAAATCAAAACACCTATCCAAGGTATGTGCTAGACCAGACCTATCGATCAAGTGTTCCAAGTCAAAAAAGAATTGATCATGTGATGTAAAAGATTGTCCTTGAAAGTTTAGAAGGCCATCCACAAAAATTTTAACAAGCGTAGGCGCAAACGATTCTTTCGAAAGAAAAGAAGATTCAGAAAGGCAACTAAATTCTTTCTATGTTGCAAAGAAGGGCATTTTGCAAAAAATTGTCCCAAAAAATCTTGTAAGAAGAAGCAGTATCTCATCAACTCGAAATCTAATATCTCGCCAGATATCGATTTATACAACCATGATCTCAAATATGTTCTATCATATGATAGTGACGATAAGGATGCAATATTTGGTCACTCAGGCCATGATGAAACTTCTGAATCATCTGATGAAGAAGAAGATGATTGTTGTTTCAAAATCACTCAAATGCCACAACAAGATGAGATAGAAACACCACATTTATTGATAACAATCTTGGATCCAACATGTAAAGAAGATCTGGTTCATGCAATTGGATTTATAGATACTAGTGCTTATACGACAATCATGAATCCCAAAATCCTCTCAACTTCCATGTGGTTGCCACACCAACAAGAGTTTCGAGTTACTAATTTGGGTTCTTTAACGATAAAACTCAAGTGAAAATCAATAACTATCGAGCTCTTCCCAGGATGTCAGATTACAACTGAAGTTCTTGGTTCTTCAGCACCAGGAAAAGATTCAGTGTTAGGATGGGATTTGTACTATGCATTGAAGAAAAATTTCGATATCTCCATAGAACCAAGAGGAATGAAATGGAATACATTATTCATAGCTTTCATGCCAATTCTAAGATTTTTTTTCAATTGAAGGAAATACAACTCCCAAGTTCGATAAAATAAAAGAAGAGATCGCGTTGTCTTCATGTGCTGATTCTCATACAAAGTTCCTTCAAAAGTGTAAATATCCACTAAGGCTAAATTCGATGTTATTCGTGTCATTACCATTTAAAAAAACATTGTCACGACTCCTACAAAGGCAAGTCATGCAGGAATGCCACCCAGTCTATTACAACAAGCAAACGACGAATGGTATCAGTTGGTAAATCAAGGAGTTGCCTCATCAACAAATTCCTCATGGGCGTATAAAGCATTTTATGTCAACAATCGTGTGAGAAAGCAAGAGGAAAACTTAGATTGGTTATTTATTATAAGCATCTTCATCAATACTTACAAGATGTTAAATTTCCTCTACCAAATAAAAGGGCACTTCTTCAACATCTTCAAGGAGCAATAATATTCTCACAATTGGATTTAAAATCCGGATTTTGGCAACTAGGTGTGCATCCAGAAGAAAGGTACAAGATGGCATTTTTTCTACCAAATCGACATCTCCAGTGGAATGTTCTACCGTTTGATTTAAACAAGGCAACCTCACTATTTCAACAGGCTATGTTACGAATATTTAAGCCGCTTCTACACACGGCTTTGATTTACATTGATGACATTCTCTTATACTCATCAAATGTTGAAGAACATATTCAAGTGCTTCAGCAGTTTCAAGAAAAAGTCAAAGAGTATGAAATCATGTTATCGGCCCGAAAGATGATTATAACTCAGCCCAACATTGAATTTTTGGGGATGAAAATTAAATATGGTAATTTTGCACCACAAGCTCATCTCGCTATATCGCTTCTCGATTTTCCCAACGAAAATCTATAAAGAAGACAAGTTCAACAATTTCTAGGGGTCATCAATTATGTAAGCGACTTTATCCTGCAACTTTTGCAACTGACAAGACCACTCCATAAAATGCTGAAAAAGATTCACCACAGTGGACAAAACAACAGACAAAAGCAGTATAACGCCTATAGCTAGAAGTACAGAAGCTACCACCTTTAAGGATTCCTTCCACAGGAACACGCATTTTGCAGACATATGCGAGCGAAAAATATTAGGGTGCAATTTTATTTGAAGAGATAAATGGTAAACGTCAAATCTGTGGATATAAAATTGGACGCTTTAAAGATTCATAATTGCATTATCACTCCACTTTCAAAGAGATATTAGCGGTCAAGAAAACAATTGAAAAGTTTGAATTTCATCTGATTGGACATAAATTTTGGATTGAAATGGATATGTCTTCTTTCCCGAAGATGTTACAATTCAAGCAAAAGATTGTCCCACATCAACAACTATTACGATGGAGCGAATGGTTTTCGAAGTACGACTTCGAATTGTTCTATTTAAAGGGATCCAAGAATACCCTCGCTGATATGCTAAGTCGAAACACACCAAAAGAAATTAATCTAATGTCGACTTCCTCAAGAAAAAGCTACTTTGACTTTGATGCCAATATGCCCGAAGACACTAGTGAGCTTATTTTAAGCAAACGTTTCCATGAAAGCCTTCGTCAAAAGATGTTCTTCTATTAGTATCTCATCTTGTCAAAATACGGAATTAACAGTCATTACATTGCACCAATGGAAGTCCATCCAGATTATCCATTTGCACACCTCTTCCGCATCGAGAAAATTCATATGTCAAAAGAAGTTATTTGCTTCCTTCGGTATTTCTGCGCAGTCCATACTATTGGAATCACATTCGAGATTCAATGGCTTTACCAGTATATTTGTGTTCATCATAGTTAAAAAGATTGTCTTTAGACATTCTTAACATGGTTTGCACCTTTACACGTATGGAACGGAAAGATGAGAAGGTCAGCGAAGCAAGAGGAATACCATTTAAAAAGCTTCGTCGACAAGGAGATCTCAGTCCTTTCTTCAACCCTCACACGATATACTTCTTCCACCGACTAGTTCAACTCAACGTCAAGACCAACAAAGATCACGCTTTGCCCAACCTCATTCATCACAAAGACTATCCAAGAGGAATTCGTCTAGATTTCAAAGTCAAAGATAACAAAGCTTACGAAGAATTTCAGACTCATGCATTTCGACTTAACAGTGCCAACCAAAAATTCCCTATTCCTTTCAACCCAGTATGGAACTTTTATCCCATGGAGTACCATATGAGCCTCGATGAAGACCTGCAATATTTTATGGAGAAAAGTGGCTACGTCTCGACATATTGAAGAAAGTAACATACGAAGACGTAATCAAAAAGAAAAATGTAATCAAATAAGAACACGCTGTAATTCAAGAAGGAGACCCTGTCGAAGATTCTCCTCTAGAATACTTTCAAGATGCACAACTCCCATAAGACGACTCAATGAACATAGACGAGATCGGAAGAAGGTTCAATATCGAAGTCAACACTAATTCACAAGAAGATTATGAAGAACCAGAAGATTATTACAAATGTCCAAATGATTACTACGGATGTTGTGATAAGCATATCATTCAGTTCGAAATGGAGCATTAAGCGAAGACCCGCACTCAGCAAATAATCATGTTTAATAAATAAAAGTGTGTTTAAGAATGTAAAATAAATATGTTAAATAATGATGTAATCAATGATGTAATCGCTGATATAAGAATGAGGTAAGCATGATGTCATCGCTGATGTAAGCGCTATGTCATCATCCATCTTCGTCACTAGTATTAATATGTGTGCTACCCCTTGTAACAAATCATCTCATAATTTCCAATAAAATATCTCTATAAGTTTTATCTCTCAAAATGTCTCTCTAAGTTTCCTTAGTTTTCTAGACCTCCTAACTTCTTCATAAATTTTGACTTCATTATTTCATTCTTAAGTTGCGGTCCTGCTCCGTTGCCATAGTAGGCAATAGATGTTCGTCAATACGACGGTCAATATGACTCTTGAGGAGATATGATTTTCTAAGAGTGGATTGATCGAAAGACTTGGCCAAAGAGTAAAGTGCTTATAGTGATCCCTTAGCTGAAAATCATATTAAACTATTTTTTGTCAATACGACTTAGTCAATACAACGTTCCGCTGTTGTTTATCTATGTAAAATAGTATTAGAGCTTTGACTTATGTTTTGATTGAATGAATAGACTAATTGAAGGAAAACAGGCCATGTGTTGTAATCTCAAAAGCTTAACAATACTAGATTCAAAGTATTTTGTTTAAAATCTACAGAAAAAGGAATATGGCTTTTAAGCTTCAATCAAACAAAGCTTATAGCTGAAGACATTAAGAACTTAATTTCAGATAAAGCGAAAAAGATGAAACTTGTTTGTCCTTTATTGTACATCTAAAAGACTAAAATTATGCCCATAATGCTTTCTTTTGCCTTTTATATTCATTTTACATTATGTATGATCCCATTTCTTTTGGCGCATGGCATATTTTTCGAATTCTATTACAAGATTCTAATCGATCCACAGTCGAAACTATTGATTCGAATTCTCCGGTAGAAGTAATCTGATTTTAAATATATTCGAGCTTATGCTATCGTTCTCAACTTATATCCAATATTAAACAAGTTTAACAAATAATACTCCCTCTATTTCATTTTAAATGAAGTTTTAGAAAAAAAATTATGTTTCATATTAAATGTTGTTTTCACATTTCTATTCAAAAATTTAAAGTTATAAATTATTGATATTAATGATTTTTGATTGGTTAAATTAATTGTAGTTAATGATGTTTTAATGGAAAAGAGATAAACTAAATGATATTTTTTGTTTTATAATTAGCGTGGATAGACCTTAAACATCAAATTAAATGTAAGAGGGAGTAATAATTTGTTTGTTTGTTGGATATTATAGAATCAGTAGTTAAGTTAAAAAAATATATCATTAAGGATAAAATGACAAAAATAAGTAAATATACTATTTCTATTGCCACGCACAATCTAAAATATCTCTTACTATTATACCAAATAACTCTAATTATTTAATTATATAAAAAACTTCATAATATATATTTAAAGTTTCTTAAAATAAATAAATTATATAAAACGTAAATATAATTATACATATATACATATATG
>OVBE01013141.1:0-12914 GCA_900406425.1 Iberis pinnata
GATGATAGCAATGGCTATAAAGACCTATATACAGTACCCGCAAAGAGCTTGAGTGTTAAACTAATCTGTGATACTCATCCAAATTGATCTGCTAATCGTACCTTATATCCGTAGAGACCTTTGAAATCATTAGCCTCAAGGTTAGCTGGATACCAATCTCCAGCATGCTGTGATATAAATGGCCAAAGAAAACCCCAAGAAATGATAGCACCAAGAAGAACCGAGCAGTTCACTAAATGAGAACATATCAAACCACATCCAATAAAAGTAGGACTGAAATCAAAGTAAAACCTGCGGAAAATCATGACTTGTTTAGTAATTTGATTCACATACTAAACCATTGTCATTTAACAGGTTAGTAGAGAAACTACGAACTTACGTGTTCTTGAATAGCATCAAACCAAATGTGGGTAAGTGATCAAACCCACAAGCATCTCCAATACCACTGACTAACCACTTGAAGCAACTCCACACTAAGCTGAGGCTCAGGCAATTCCCAAGACATTTCACTTGGTTTCTGAGATGAATAACATTGGTAGATAATTACATAATGAAAACTCAAGCAATGGTTTAAAGGGACTATGATAATCACCCTGCAAGCTGGGCTCCAGAATTGTCGTGGAAACTGTTAATCAACATTGCTGTAGCGGTTCCACTGGGATATGTAAGCTTGTAGTCCAAAATCATCACCTTAAATACACTTAAGAATAAGGATCAAGAGATCATATATAATGATATACTCTTGGACAATTTTGATTATGTTATTAGACTAGTCACCTTTCGAAGTGGAACGAGACTGAAGAGACCGAGGAAGCTGACTATAAATAAAAAACCAATCATCCACCACAATCCAGGATTAATAACATCGTCAGAATTGTTTCCTGGATAATCAGCACCAATGAGCTTGTATGTCTTATCATCCATAGCAATCAAGTACGAACCAAATCCTCCTGAAAACAAACAAATTAAGAAACTATATCAGAGGATCAGAGCCAAAGCAAGAACAATCCTTAACATCCTTATATACTTGCAATCACAATAGATCATCAATCTGGAGTAGCTACACTTGAATAATCTTAATGAATATAGAAGCAGTGTCAATTACAGAGCTTGCTCATCAAACAGAGACGAAAATTGACATAATCGAAATGTTAGAATATCCAATAAGAGGAAGTTAACTCTAAATTAAGCAATTTTTGAACAAGAGCATATCTTCCAACAGTTGGTGTGCAAAAATGGATATTTTAATCCTCATTTACTTACCGCTATAAGCGAGGCCATAGCACGCGACAACACACGTCTGAATGACGGTGTTCTCTTGCTTAGTGAAAGGTTTGATCGAAAACCCTAGTTTGGAGAAAAACCCATTCCATGACTTGATGAAGAAGAAGCCGAGAAGACCGGCGGCTATATTTAACGAAGGAATGATTCCCACAGTCAGATTGAGCTTATGAGTAATGATACAGAACAAAATGCCCAATAAGGCGCTAGCAAATAAGCCTCGGATTGTGATCTGATCCTTCCACTCGGGGATATCTTCACCGTAATCGAGATTCGTCGCCGGTAACAATGTCTCTGACATCTCCGGACTCTCAATTATAACTGAGATAATCTACTTCCTTCTGAAAAAAATAGCAGCTCATGTCAGTCAAATAATCTGTGAGTTTTTTCAGTAAGATTCATCGGAGAAGACGGAAGCGGAAGAACAACATTGCGAGCGAAATGGTCGTTGACAAATGGCTGTTTAGTATTAGTTAAAGAAAAAAGTTTTTTTTTTTTCATCATAAAAGTTGGAGTACACAGAAGTAGCATTAAAAAAAAAAAAACAACTAATCCGCTTTATTAAAAATATAGACATAAACTGACCAAACCTACTTAAAATCGTTCATAATTGGTTCACTTGCTGAACAATGAACCAAAATAAAAAATTACTCCTCTGCGCTAAAATGTGATTCAGCTAGGCTAGAGATCCCTGCGAAACATAAGATTTTACCATCGGTTTTCTTTTACAACACTGACATCCAGAAAAATGCTAGTCTGGAATCAGTCCATTAGAGAAGGCAAGTATGGTCGGATTAGTCACAGGCGATGCTATAACTTTAACCATACATGTATTTTCAATGCCAACTGACATATTTTTTTGTTTAGAGAAAAATCATGTTTTCTATTGCCCATGATAGCACCATACTGTAGTTTTTTTATCTCTGAAATAACATATGAGAAAGCTCTCCAAGCATGGAGTAAAACTTGGTCTAATTCATCCCTCATGATCTATGCTCCGTATATATATATATTTTTATTTTTTTACTCTTTCTTCCATGCCATTCCAATATTGCATTTGAGCCATGGTGGATTAGACCTAATCCACGATCTATGGGGTAAGGTGATTTCACTCATCTCTTGAGGTGAAAGATGACTGTCTGACTGGTTAGCCATGAACCAAGCTTTTGAATCCGTTTTGGCTTTGGTGATCGAGGCTAGTGTAGAGAACTTTACCCCTTGTATTCTTTCTTTGTTTATATTTTTCCATAGACCCCATAATACCAAAGGAAAGCTCTGCTATCTTTTTTAGCCAATCTTTTGTCTCTCATACAGTTAAGGACATGTCTACTAACGAGAATAGATGTAGACCATTTGGAGGAGTCTCCACGCTTGCTTTCTTAATAGAGCTTGGTTAAAGCATTCATTATCCTTAAAGTTTATCCTTCCAATTTCTTTTGAAAAACATAGTTTATCTCATGTTTTTATCTTCTTCTGAACTCCACCAGAAATATGACATTGCGGATACTAAGCTTTTACCGGTGGCTTTTGGCAATTTAAAAACACTCATTCCATAGTCTGGTAAAGATAAAGCTACAACTTTTAGTAGGATTTCTTTGTCTCCCGGAGACAGAAATTTGGTAAACAAGTTGGAGATCCTTACTTTCAGCTTAACTATAAGAAATTCCAGCAGTTTACCTTTTGGACTCGAGAATGCTTCTTGTAGGCCTAAATAACTAGTGGTTCCACTTTCTTTTTCTATGTCCATGACATCTTTAATCACATGTCTAGTAGTGATAGACTCAAGATTTAATATTAAAATTGTATTGCAGAGAACAAGTCAAACAAGCATAGAAATAGTTGAATTCCACAGAAACCAGAAAGCACACTTTCAGTTTTAGATCGAATTAAGATAAGACAAAATAAAGTTGTTGTTTGTAACTAAGATTAAGAAACTAATAGTAAATTAGACGAAGATAAATAAATAATGAAAAGTGTCAGGCATTATGCATTCCATAGATAGTCAAGTTTAAAGTTCAGGCTATCATGCAAATATTTTGTTTTGAAAATAGTTCTTAACTCAAAAGACAGATGAAGACTAATCTCCTCCCGAAGTATTAGATCTTTATGTTCAAATTACTAAAAACAAACTTCTGCCGTATTTAGATAATTCAAACATGCATTACAGTTTATATTTGATATGTTCGTAAGTCTTTAAGACAATACTTCTGCAAGCAAAGATACGTATTCATCTAGACTAGGTCAGATCTCTAAACCAAATCCTTTTGTGTTTATCAATCTGATTTCAACGAACTACTTAGCTACTCTAATTCATGCATTAAGATCAAGTCTATACTAAGAACCTAACAAAAGTAAATCTAATTATGAAATACCTTAACAATCAAACCTAGTTTTCTTGGAAAACCCTAAAACCTAACTAGTGAACTACTAAATATGTTAACACAAAGCAATATCAAAGAAGAACACATCAAAGAAATCAATAGATTAAAAAAATATTATAAATCAAAAACAGAGTTCATAAATCTTCTCCAAATGCAGGATTTAGATTCGTTTTTTTTGTAAAAAACTAGAATCAACTTGGTCTTTCCATCTCTTGGTATGATATTATGTATTGTATGCAATAGTTTAATTTAGAATTAACTTGGTCTTTCCATCTCTTTTTGATGCATGATGTGAGCAAAACCTTCTTTTTGTTGTTATATTATTATTCAAATAGAATGTTGTGGAATCTAATTCCGTCATTGACATAGCTGTTGAAAACGAACTTTTAATTATCTAAATATTTCGAAGTTGTAGCTGAGAATATTCGAGGGATGGAACTACCAACATTTGATTTATTCACGGCTAAAATAATTCTTTTTACTTTAAGTGAAAGGTAGGAGGAAGAAAAAAAGATTAGGACCTATTTTATTATAAGAATGTTGATTACAATGTAACGTTACAATATTGATCACTACAAAAATTATGAAGTTATTTTTATATATAGTTGTAAACTTATAATCTTATTCTTTTGTGTTAAAATTTTTGCCAAAAAATTCTCTAAGTTTTGATTTAAACAAAAAAAAAATCTTCAACTTTCAAGTGAGACAAATAAATCATAATATTTGTAGTAAAGTCATTTGAACTCTAAACTTTCAAAGAGCCAAATAATTCACAAATTTTTTATTAAAGTCATTAAAATCGCTAACTTTTGTTGATCAAACCATTTTAGACCCATAAAAATCAAATTTAGCGAAAACTAAGTAGTTGAATTTTTGTGAGACTAAAATGATTTAATCAACAAAAAATGTGATTTAATTGGCTTTATTTTAAAAATTTGGGCTTTAGATGACTTTTTCTTTAAAATTCGTGATTTATATGGTTTATTTGAAAGTTGAAAACTTTTTTAGTATAAATTTAAAAGTTAAAGATTTTTCGGCATTTCTCTCAATATAATATGACAATCACTTGATAGGCATTAAGAATGAGAAAGAAAAAAAATTGAGGACACTACTGCAGCATTCTTTTGCTCATAATCAAGTTGCTTTTTCCTTTTCCCTTGATTTCCTTCACTAGGATCATTAAGTCTATCCAAAGCATGCACCTTACACATTATTATTATGTACTCAATAACCATCCTAGATCGTAGTCATGGCATACCTTAGCCAATAATCATTTTAGGCATTTTTTGTCAAATTACATGTATAATTCAGTCATATTGACACGTGTGATGCGGCCAAAACCTTCTTAATCCGTCTAAGTAAAAAAAACTCATGCAGTTGTCTAGCTCGGCCATAGTTGATTCACTTGGCCCAACTTCCAATAATTCCTATGAACTATCCAGCTATCTTAACTAGTTGTCTAGTTGATTTTTGCTAGTGGGCAGCTGGCTTAGCCCATTCAGTTCAACTGACTTAGCTCATTCAGTTCAACCAATTGGCCGCATCCAGTTCAATCAAGTATCTTGATATGTATTTTTGAATTTGATTATGCTATTCTTCCCTTTCCCTTCTTATTCATTGCTCATGTTTTATATATTTTTTGTAACTGATGTTTTGCTTGTCCTTAGTCATTTTTCTAGTGTGAAGAAACTAGTAACCATCAACAACAATCTTTAGTTTGTTGTTTATCAAGCGTCTATGTTGAATTTTTCACTAAATCTATGAACAATAAACAAGAGCATATATAAGCATATACGCTAAGAAAAGAGGCAACATGAAAGGTTGTTGACAGGGTTTGTTTCTTACATCCTTGGGACCTTGTCCAAAACAAAATCAACTAAAACAAAAACCAATCAAAATTGCATACATTTCTAACATCCTACCATTCTTTTCTTGTAATATGAAATATATAGAGATCCATTAATATACTCTTTACTCAGATTTTACTTAATCGGTATTACACAACCCTAGTTCCATCTTGACATATTCCCCATAACTCAATCGTATATTTGGACATCAACAACCTGTTACATTGTTCTAAAAAGATCTCCTAGCCAATGGGCGGCCTTTACTCAACTATGAGATACTCTTAGTTTGATCTCAACCAATTTTAGTTCAACATATATAATCTCACACAACTGTGCCTCTATAGAACAAACACTCCCTTCTCAACTTCTTATTTTGTTAGTTTAGAAGATAAATATTACATGCCATAGGTTTGAAAGTGTTAAGCCACCCATGCCTCAACCTCCTTACCTATATATACTACCAGAAATCTACTCCTTAGGATCTTAAAATTCAACACAAAAAGAATATTTTTTGTCAAAAAGATTATCATCTATCATCTAGAAAAAACTTATATATTTTCATGTTTATTCTTAGCTATAATCTCCACTAAAAATAATAAAATTATTCTCCAAGTTTACCGATTCTAATAAAAAGAAAATTTTTTTATTCACGTTTATCCTTACCAAGAGTCGTCTGTAAAAAAAAGAGTGAAAATTTAGTCATGTTCTACTAGCTTGAAAACCATGTATCACCCCTTGGTTATAAAATATTTTTAGCCGAAGAAAAAGACCTTCTGCACATAATATATACACATATGGGAGAAGAGGATCTCCTTTCCTAAGACGTGTAAAAGGATATACACAACCTGAGAACCATTTATAAGAATACTATAAAAGGCTGACGTAATACAAACCATAACTAATCTGCACCACTTATCATCAAAAACCATATGACACATTAACTTATCCATATATCCCCATTAAACTTTATCAAAAGATTACTAATTACTACACTTACGAGGACATGATGAGTGCCGCAACTCATGATCAATCAAAATATTATTAGTAATAAATCTATAAGGGATAATATCATATTTATTCTCCGAAAGAAGCAGATGTTTGAAAATTTTTTAACTGATTAGCTAATAAGTTATAAATAATCTTACAGGCCACATTAGTTAGACTAATAGGCCTATAGTCAGAGAATTGCAAAGGATTATGAACCTTAAAGATTAAATATATATACACATATATATATATATATATGTATATATATGTATAGCTTTGAGACCCAATGATGGGTGCGTTGTTCCTTATTAAGCTGGTCCACATGGGACTCTCTGAGCCAAGTGCATCAAAGATTAAGGCTTCAAAAGGCTATCAGCGTAAGTGTCCTTATAAAGACTAACGTCTCTCAAGCAAAAAAAATTAGAAGCAATTAATCCAGAAGTCATGCCTTCATAAAACTTACCTTCAGATTCTTGTATGCGAATAGCTCAATCTCTAGCAACCACATTACTAGCAAAAAATGAAAGCATATCAGGAAGCTCCCAAGAAGGGGTTGCTTAAGGAATATTGAGACTTGTTGAGTTGGAACTGCCAAAGCCTTGACCGAGCTTAGGACTTGACAATTCCAAGACTCAGAGAGATAAATAGAATTTTGTTCCCTAATGTCCTCTTTTAATGGAGATAAAAAAGATAAGTTGTTAAAGGTTCAAATGGGTTTGAGGTATGACATATTGTTTGTTGTGGATCCCAAAGGAAAGAGTGGGGCATTTCACCTTTTTGGAAGAATGCCATAGAAGTAGAATTCTTATATTAAGATATTGACATCATATAAACTAAGGTTGAGTTGAAAACATCTTCTTTTTCATCTCTTGTATCCGTGGTGAACCTTCTCATCAAATGCGCGCTAAAGTTTAGGAACACATAACCCAATTAGGGATAACTAGGAAAAGTAGTTTGTGCATGATGGGATATTTTAATGATTTTCTCCACAATGGTGAAAAGATAGGGGTTTCTGTAGACATATGATCCAATTCACCCCATTTGTGAACATGATATCAAGATGTGGCATATATGAATTACGAAGTAAAAGAAAAAAGTTTACTTGGGTGGGAAGAAGAAACTCACTTTGTATCAAATAACAATTTGATAGATATTTTAGCAATAAAGCTTGGTCAGATTCTTTCCCTGGAGCCACTCAAAATATCTTAGAAAAAATGGTTTTAATCATCGCCTAGTTCTAGTCTGTCTCCAAGGCAATGAAAGATCCTTCCACAATCCTTTTAAGTTTGATAGCAGAATATTGACAAATTTTAATGCCTTGATAGCAGAAACTTGGAGTGTACCCTCATCGTAAACTCCAATTCATGACAGAATGAGAAAATGATGACAATTCTGTAGTAAATGGAGAAGGAACAATAACACAATTTCCTCTGTGAAGATTTAAACCTTTGGAACAATAGTTGAAAAACTTAGAATTTAAGGTGAATCCTTCTTCCTACCAACTTATGAGTGTAAGGAAAACAATAGCTCAAGTTTATAGAGAAGAAAAAAATTATTGGAAGCGAAAAACAAGAAAATTGGCTCAAATAGGGTGCTTAAGAACCCAACATTTTCACGTCTCTATCAAAGAAAAACGAGCTAAAAACTTCATTCATAAACTACAAGATATCAATATTTAGAAGAGAGATGCCTTCAAAGGTCAAGTAGCAGTTGTTCTCGAATTTGGAACCTCAAATCCCTTAGGTCTGGAGCTACGTTCTAAGATTTTGTCTCAAAATTAAATCAGAAAGTGAATCAAAATATTATTAGGCGAGTTATGAAGGAAGAAATAAAAGCAATTTTATTTTCCATAAATGCTCATAGTGCCCCTAGTCCGGATGGATTCACAATGCTATTTTCCCACAAATGGTGGGATATAGTTGGGCCTAAATTGACTGAAGAGCTGCAAGATTCTGTTTGGTTCGGGGTTTCTTTATAAGTTTTGGATTATATGCACATTTGATTCATAACTAAGGTTGATGACCCAATGAAAATGAAGGATTAAGGCTAATCAGTTTGTTATATGTCACGTACAAAATCATAAAAAATTGCTTCAACCTTGCCTCCCTTCCCTAGTACCCCAAACCCAATATGTTTTTGTAGCAAATAAAATCATCTCTAATAATATAATGATAAAACATAGAGTTATCCATAGACTACACTCCCACCCGCAAATATTTGCGAGTTCATAGTGGTAAAATTTAATATGTCGAACTCTTACAATGGAGTGGAATGGTTGTATATACACGCTGTATTACAGGCTATAAAGTTTCATGCTCAGTGGATTAGTTGGGTAGTGACATGAGTGTCTTTGCCATCGACTAAGGCTGGATTTTAGTGGAGTTATATAGAAGGCAAGAGTAAAAGAGCCTGCATTAGTTTGAATCAGTTAAAATTTCCGAAAATCCAAGGGGGCATGGGGATCAAGGATACTTAGAGGGGCTAAACATATCTATATTGACCAAACAGACATGGAGATCACTCGCCTTCATATCCAACTTATGTGTTGCGATGATTGAAAGCAAATATTTCCCTCATGTATTCTTTGTAAAAGTAGATCTATGAAGAAAATCTTCACACGTATGACTCATTATTACTGAAGGAAGATATGTTCTTCTCAAAGGACTAAATATGTAGATTAGAAATAGGGAATCAAATTTTTTATGGATACACATATGGCTAGGTGATGATGCCATGAGAGCACATTTGATAAAAATTCCTATCATCTAGATATGAGGGTAAATGATTTGATGGTATCTTCATCGAATAAATGGATTGAACAAATATTTTCACACTAATATTATCCAAAGGATATGGCTACAATGAAAGAGATAAATACAATATTTGGAAAGAACTCTTTGTCGCCTAGCAACTGAGCATGCAAAAAAGATATGGTTGGATGTCTCAGGTTCATGGCCATATAACTGACATCTCACATCCACTTTATGGACTCTTTAGAGAAGCTCCTCTGGTGAAGGAAAATCTAAGACGAGGTCTCTCTAATGAATGCATATGATTGCTATTTTTGGTAGTCTTTTATGTGATTCAATACCTTAGTATTAGTTATTATGCTTAGTTTTAGTTTATTTAGGTCATAGTTCTAGTTTACTCGTAGTTTTAGAGTACAATTTTTGTACATGTTCTTGGATGTTAAAGAGTTAATTTTCGGATGAAAGGGCTTGGTTTAAAGAGATGGACATTATAAACCTAAGGGAGAAGAAAAAAGAGAATACATGAGTAATTAGAGCAAACTACCGGTTTGAAACCACTGGTCATGCCTTCATGGAACATGTACGAATATGAGTTAGCTACCTTCTGAAAGTGTTTTTGGATTCATTTAGATAATAGGTGTAGAACATAAAAGCAATATACTAAAGAGATACCTAATCAAAAACATTCCAAAAGATTTATGTTTAGCTCAAAAATCATGTCGGATGTAGGATCAAATACACCTAATTTATTATGATATTTTCAACAAGATATGAAAATTAGTTAGCTTCTTTTTTGCACCAGATTTGAAGTAATTATGAGCTACATGTGAAAATTTATACCCGATTCATTGCAGACATGTCCACGATTGGTGGTTTGACATCGCCGGTACATATCATCAAGAACTTTAACTAGAAGCTAAGAAACTTCAACCAAGCAAAATACGACAATTTGTGACCCACCGATGTAAATCTTCAGCTTCGTAGTTTCTGACCAAAATTCTGGGTCAAGATCCAATTTATATTTTTTTGTGACCATTTTTATCTTTTACATATGCATTATCATCTTCTTTTTTCTAGTTTATATTTTCTTGCATGTTAGGACCTACATTTTATGTATTTTGTTTTTGGCATTGATTGTGTAGATTGATGAGTATAGCTTAATGATTAGGATTAAATTATCATATATCTTTTATGTTTAGGGTTGCTAAAGCTGGATTGGATTCGAGAGAGCCATTCTTGTTCATAAAAAATTTCACACCCGAGAAGTCTTTAATGAAATTTCTCAAAGAACCTAAATGTGTGTGAATCGATCCTAGCCTATGAGAATATATATATCTAGAATGTTTAGTAGGCTAGATAATGTTTTCCAATGTATGCTAATTATGTGAAATGGATACAAGAGATTTGATCTAATTCATGCTTAGTAATGGGGTTAAATGACATGAAAATGCTTTAATATTTATATGTGATTATGGCTAGGATCTTAGTAAATCATTATTATCCTAATGTTATTGTCCTTTCTTGATTATCATAATTCTCATTTTTTAATCTTATTTTTTTTGTTAGCTATTAAACCCATGATGGATTAGGTTGAAATCAATGTGATTTAGAATCAACTTGGGAATATAAAATAAAATTCTCTTCCCTCTCTCTACCCTCTCTCTTCACCGCATCTGAATCTCTTCTTCTGTCGCCATTTCCGCTGGTGTCCGGCCTCACCGCCGGCGCCTAGCGGTCCCTCCTCTTTTTCTTTTTTCTTCTGTTTATACCGGTTCTTCTCTTTGCCGTCGTCATCTCTTGCGATCGTTTGTCTTCTCTATCAAATCTTCCATTGGAGTATTTGCATCCGGCATGCATGCCTTCTCTTCTACTCTGCTTTTTCGTTCTATGACCGGCAAAGTACTTTCATTTGTTCTTTGTTCTATGAAGCCGATCTAGATTGTTGGCGAATTAGCACTCGAGAAGCTTTTGTCGGTTTCGCTTNGTTGTCTTCTCCATCAAATCTTCCATTGGAGTATTTGCATCCGGCATGCATGCCTTCTCTTCTACTCTGCTTTTTCGTCCTATGACCGGCAAAGTACTTTCATTTGTTCTTTGTTCTATGAAGCCGATCTAGATTGTTGGCGAATTAGCACTCGAGAAGCTTTTGTCGGTTTCGCTTTTTTACTTTTGAGGTTTCGATGGTGGTTACTGAGATCGGGATTTGACCGGCGATCGGAAATCTTTTTGTTGTCGATCCTTCATAGGATGAAGTTTCTGTGGCCGGAGTGCATCTTTCTCTCTGATGGAGGCCTTGCATGGTGGCTGGCGACTTGCTTCGCCGGATTAGGGACTGGTGGCTCTCGGACTGGCGGCGCGCGAAGTCACTCCACGCTTAGGGTTCTTCTCCTTTGTTTGGGCTTCGACATGGGCCTGTGGCAGACTCTTATTGGGCTGCCTATTTGGTTCAGGCCCATTTTAATTATAATAAATTTTGTCGTATTTTGTCTTTTTATATAGTTTATATTGTCTGTCTATTGTATTTACTTAGGAGGGTACAAATCTGTAAAAGTGTGTCTCCGGTGCAAAACTCCTGTAACGGTTTTAGACCGCTTTCTAGGGATATTAGGGGTTGTCTATCTCGGTTTAGAAAGACTTTTCTTTCTAAGAACCGCGGTCCTTCGAGACTTTTTAAAAAACTCCATTTCGGAGTAGTTTCTTTCTCTCCATGTGAGAGTATTTGCCCTTTATGGGTCTGTAACTTCCCCTTGGTGGGACTCAATCTGCCCTTTTATGGGTTTGTACTTCCTCTAAGTTAAATATAATATAAGTTGACAAAAAAAGGTTGAAATCAATGTCTTGTTTATGATGTCTGAAGATTTTTCATTGTTTCACCATTCGAATGGGCTGTTCATGATGTAAATCATAACCCTTTTTAAAATTCCATCACTAGCCAATGAGACTTTATGTGTAAGAACTGAAGTGAGCATATTGAACTTAAATATAATGCATGTTTATTGTCTTGCTTTCTTGTAAACGAGAGATTTGCTTGACACAAACAATTAATATAGATGAAAAAATCCACGAGAGCGACTAGTTGTCATAACTAAGTGTTCCTTGTTCTAGGATATCCTTTGAATGAACCTCTTGTTTTGTTACATGATAATAAATAGATTCTTTGGTAGTTTGGTCCATAATTGAATGTTTTTTTTTCTGTTTTCCACATTTATTTGTATATTACATTTTTTGCATCATTTAATTGAATAATCAACAAAAGTTCATTTCTATACCTAAGTTTTGATTCTCACAACTCTAGCATAGCATGGATTTAGTCCTTATGGATTCAATACCTCAAATGTTAAAATGGTTGTCATAGTCTTCTAGTGGATCAAAAGAGAGAACGAGATTTAAAATTTTAAAGAGTGAGAAATCCTTTCTTCAAGTTTTTTTTCAAAGACTAAATGATCTCCTTTGGATTTAGAAATCAGATTAATATTAATGCTAGAGCCTTTTCTTTTCTTGGTGTTGCTAAATCTTTTCAATTTTGTGATGTTGTATACTTCTAGATGCATAACTAGAGGTAAAGGAAAATTTTAAGTATAAAGTGTAAGAGGATGCAACCTTCAATGTAATGACATTTGATGTGCCCTTGAGGAATCTCCAAGAATGTCAAGTTGTGTGACATTAAA
>OVBE01013142.1:0-12913 GCA_900406425.1 Iberis pinnata
ACCGAAATTTTGAAAATTTAGAACAAAACTAACTCTCCAATCATGAAATTTTAACAATTTGTGAAGGAAAGAGACTTACTTTTTTCTCAGCTGTGGCTAGAACATGCTCCATAGCCAATTCTCACGGCTCCGTGAGTTTCCGGAGACGTCAAGTAAAGGGGACGACCTATAAACAAAAGTTAGGGTTTTGCGTCTTATATTTTTCAAATCAATTTAGTAGTTTAGTAATTTAATACATATTTTTAGTTATTTTTAAATAATTTATTAGATACTACCTCCTTTTTATTTTAACTTTTCCTTCTAGAGTTTTTTTATTTATTTATATAAATATCATTTTAGGTTTCAATGTATGTTTTAGCTCAATTTCCCGGTTTGTCTATATTCTCTTAACTCATTAATTATGAAAATCATATAATATATTTCTTCTGGTTTTTTTAAGTTATTTTTTTAATTTTTTCACACATATTAAAAATATTTATATTTTCCATAAAAATAACATTAAGTTTTCTAAACCACTAATAAAAAAATGTAATGTAATTATTCAATTGATTAGAAAAGTTAAATTTATTAAATTTTTATATTAAAAACTTAAAACGATGTTTTTTTTAAAATAAAAAATAATAGATAAAACATTTTAAAAGCAGAGGACGTAATGTATTAATTAGGAGTATAATAGATAATTTTTAATTTGCGTGAAACCACCTTTCAAAAATAATTAAATCGAAATGGAGGAAGTAATTTTTTAGAAAATAATTCTCGAAAGACCTTTTATCATCAATTAAATATATAAAATCGAATGCAATAAACACTTCACATTTAGAAAAAGAAAAAAACTAGTAATACTTTTCATGAACTTGGTTTTTTTTTGCACCAAATTTAGTTTCGGTTCAAACTATTCGATACACATAATTAGGAGTGGACAAAATAACCGAATCCAAAAAACCGAACCGAATTATAAAATTACCTGGATGGATATCAAAATTTATATCTAAGTAACCGGAACTGACCCTGAACCGAACCGAAATTTTAGGAATCGAACCGAACTACCCAAACTTCAAAAAATAAAAAATATTTTTATTAAATATGCAAATAATATACCTACTTATATTTATATTACAAAATATTAATAAAAATAATTTCTGTTTTTATTTTTATTAAGTATTTTTTGTCAAATATCAATTAAGAACCAAGATATGGATATATAAAGAAAATAAAATAATTATTCGAATAGATATCAGAATCTATTATTCAAATAACCGGAATCAAATCCGAACCAAAGTTACCGAACCGGAAATTTAAGGAACCGAACGCGAACCAAACTTTAAAAATAGCCAACTGGATCCTAAAATTTTATATCCGAACTACTCGAAAGAACCAAAATACACCGAACCGAATATCTTTGTCCATCCCTATGCAAAACTATTACTACTGCTTGGTTTGAGAGTAAATTCTATTTTAATTTGACTTGTGAATATTCGGTTCAATTTGTTCTTTATGTCCACTTTTGTTTCTACTAATTTTGTTTGTTTTATTATATTATATATACATTTTTAATTTAGTGGGTCGTGGCGGTGGAATATGTGTGTTACGTACCAGTCCATCACTAGCTAAACAAGTTCTAAATAATATAATTCCCTATGACGACTATGTTTGTAAGTTGTGACACTTAACAACTAAGTTAGTTAACTTAGAGACGGTGACCAGAGTCAGTCTTGAAATTTTGATAATCGCGAGATAAAATAAAAAATATGAGTTGATTTTTCAAATAAAAATTTAAAAATAAATCGATTTTAAAGTAAAATTTTGAAAATATAAATTGGGCCGCAAATTAGTGTTTGCTCTGTTTGGCTTCGGGAACGGTTTTGATGGTGACGCACAGAATAAATGTGAATTAACGTCATATTTTGTTGGCTCATTTCTCTTTCTACGTACGTATGCCACATGCATTATTAACACAATTGAAATTGGAACTTAGTATACATTATTAAAGTCACCCACATGGTAAATACCAATATAGTAAACCAAAACGTACGTGACACATTAAACCACACATGACACAACACAACACACATACTCCAACAATAACTAAAGATTCTCATTTTACATATGGTCTTACTTTGTCTTTCAACATATAACGCTTAACATTAACTACACACTAGACCAATCGATAATAATTATGCTACAACACATAATATAATATATTATTAAATACAAATCTAAAGTAATCTTCATGTGTAGAGTAGAAAGTAGTCATGGCCTCAACGACTGATTAAGACGATGGCTATACTAACTTAAAACTTGATTTTTACACAGATCCAAAGCATGATTTGTTATCAAGCTTTCGTCTTTCTTTACCAAAGAAGAAGAAATCAAGATTATAAAGAATAGGAACCAAAACGACCGAACACACAAACACAAGAACCGGTCCAAATATCCAAAGCATCAAAGGCAAAGCTGCATAGAACAATCTATTCCCCACCGTATTCAAAACAAACCCTCTCTCTAGCAACTCAGTCACGTACTCCTCCGCCGTCATAACCATCATATCTTCCTCCAAATTTTCCGGTGAAGGAAAAGGAGTGTTGATAAGGATATTGACTTGGTTTATAAATCGAATCGAGAGAGAATGAGAGAAGAAAGAGAAGAGAAAGATGGTGAGAATTGTGACATACTTTAAAGCCACCATGAACTCACCATGAGCTCCATAAATAGCATCATTTAATGGCTTTTTAATTGAGTATGTACTACTTATAACTGCAGCTAAACCAGCACATAGAAGAATTGATGTAGTTGCCATTAAAGTTGATCCCATTATGCAGTTTCTAAGTGTTTGAACAGCTAAGATGTTCTTCTTCTCGTTGTCCTAATCAATCAAATATACATTTTGTTATATTCTTATATAATCAGAGTCTGTTTTGAGGCAAAGATACCATGCATGAGCACACACCCATTTTTATTTTCAAAATTATAGTTAAAGAACCGGCCCATTTTAGAACTTTTAGTTTAAAAATCAATCCATTTTTCATTTTATATTGCAACTTTTCACTACAAGAAAACTTCGGAAAAAGTGACCAGAGAGCCTGACGGATCATTCCTGACGGGCATATCCGTCAGGAATCTGTAATAACATCTGTTAGGAAATTGGTCTGACAACATATCCGTTAATATAATTGTATAGATGTGATTACCTTGATGATTGAAGCTACCCAAAAACGGCGAGCTCTAGAGTTAGTACCGATGATTGTGGTGAGAGGTTGGGTGCGTAACTTGTGCCACAAGTAACCATGGTAAGATGCATATGCCATTAACCCTAAAGGCACCAAGATCACATCTAAATAACATTCCCTCCACTCCATTTTTTAGTTCAAAACTTAGTTTTTTTCTTTTGTGTGTGGTTATGTAATGCCACTTTTTATGTGTATGACTAATTTGAAGGTTTGGAGAAGAAAAAACGATATTTATAAGAGAAATAAAAAGAAAAAGTTAGTAAAAATATAAAATAAATAATAGAGGAAAAGACAAAAAGTCACGTGGGGTGAAGGTAGAGCGGGGATGAGTCATATGTTGTACTTTTGTTCGCCATTTCTTAATTTTTAAGTGATTTTTTCGCATGATAATGAAGATTTACCATCAATTTCTATAACGTTTAAGTTAATGTAAAGTTAAAATTTAGTAGAAAACGTATTGTTATAGTGTTAAATAAAATATCAAGTATCCGAATAAAATTGGCTTAATAATATTTTAAAAAATTTTCAACTGAATCAGGTTTGAAATTTATATAAAAAATTATGTAAAATTATAATATTTTAAATATCTGTCAATAAAAAAATATATAATTTAAAGTATTTGTTTTAATCATGGTTTTTCTTCATAACTATTTTCATTTTATATAAAATTTTGAACACAATCGACGGTAAAAGTACTTGCGATCATCCGTCAATATATAATATTTTTGTTAATGTGGTTGAATTAATGGTCTTGTTAAAGATTTTGATTCAATTACATTGAGCTTAAAAGAAGATGAAAATTGTTTTATTCAAAAGTAAATTTGTACATAGTATTTTGTAAACCTTACATCTAAGATAATTAACATAATTAATCTGTTTTAACTAACATGAACCAACATTAATCAATTGTCAATTAAACCATCAATTCAATTGTGCCAACTGCATTGAACCGAAACTCTCTAATACTTCCCCCCCCCCCCCNCATGATACAGATTTGATAAAGACATGCAGTTGAGAAGAGACTTGAATGGACCAGGTTAAAGTAGTTTGGTCAGTATATCAGCTAGCTGATTCCCACTGGAAACATATATAGTCTTCAAGAAACCTGATTTTACATGATCCCTAACTGTATGACAGTCTATTTTTCATGTTTTGTCCTCTCATGGAAGACCAGGTTTGTAGCTAAGTATATGGCAGATTTACTGTCACAAAACAACTTGAATGACTTGTGATCTTGGCATGAAGATCTAGAAGATGCAGATTTAACCAACCTAACTCACAAAAAGCTAAAGCTAAGCTTCTATACTCTGTTTTTGCACTACTTCGACTCACTACCTGTTGCTTTTTAGATTTCTAGGATATGAGTAATTTGCAAAGATACATACAATTACCAGACACATACATACGAGTATCTTTGTAGACTACCCAATCATCATCTGCAAATCCATTCAAACACACTTCTGAATCTGCATGAAACATCAGTCATTGACCTGGATTAGCCTTAATGTAATAAAGAACTTTGTGAGTTGCCTGCAAACGAACACCAGTGGATGCAGAGAGATATTGACTGAGACAATTCACCGCATAAGTGATATTTTGCCTTGTAATGGTCATATACTGCAACCTGCCTATCAATTCTATGTAAGGTGTAAAATTAGGAAGTGTAGTACAAAGAGAAGTTGTTAAGCATATTGGGATCCATGAGTAGAAGATGGTTTACATCCCAAAAGTCTTGAGTCTTCAAGAAGAGAAAGTGCATACTTTCTTTGACATCCTGAAATACCATGTGAGGATTTTGCTATCTCCAGGCCTAAGAAAATTTTTGCTCGACCAAGATCTTTGATCTTGAAGGTTGCTGATAATTTGTCTTTAATTGTTGTACAACTGCATTGTCGTTGCTTGCTATCATGATATCATCAACATACAAAAGAATTGTGACTTGAGAAGTGGAATTTTTCTTGACAAAAAAAGTGTTGTCCATTGGTGACTGATCATAGCCTGCAGCAAAAAAAAAAACAGAAGAAAGTTTGTGATACCACTGTCTCAAAGCTTGCTTCAAGCCATATAGAGATTTCCTTAATCTATAAACTGGATTATGAGGAAGAATTGTTAAGTCTGATGGTGTATAGCCTTGTGGAAGACTCATTTGGATCTCTTCTTCTAAGTCCCCATGCACAAAATGCACTTGTTACATCCATTTATATTAATTGCCATCCATATATTGCAGCTAAACCAATGAGAAGGTTAACACTTGTGAGCTTAGAAACATGAGAGAATGTGTCTATATAGTCAACACCTTTAATGTTGTGTGTATCTCTTTGCAACTAAACAAGCTTTGTAACGGTCTATTGTACCATATGCATGATATTTGATTTTAAAGATCCATTTACAACCAATCACATTCTTCCATGAGGTAATGATTCTATTTTCCAAGTGCCATTATCTTCCAAATCTTGAAGTTTTGTCCCACAAGCCTTCTAAAGACATCATAGCATGTTTAAAAGAAGAGGGTTTTGTACCTAAAGAAAAAGAAAGAACATGAGATTAATAAAGGGGTGATAATCTGTCATAAGAAATGACTTTGGATATAGGATAAGGTGTGGTGTGTTTATAAGTTGTTGGAAAATGAGGAATACCAACATTAGTCAACAAAGCACAATGATGGTCAAATAAATCAGTAGGAGTTCTAAGTTGTCTTTTTGGCCTGTCAATATTAAGAGTAGTGGTACTAGTGTTTATGTCTTGATTGCTTTCTGTATTTTCTAGAAGAGAAATAGATTGTTATGTATTGGACAAAGTGTTATCATCAATAACATTTGTATTATTATATGAAACAGGCGAATTATTGTCAACATGAGGCACATAATCAGCAGGCAAAGAATCACTATTCACATAATCTATATTAACAGAAATCACTATGCACAGAATCATCAAAATAAGGAGATAAAAGATGCATAGGAGCAGGGAGTGGTAAGATACTATCATGAAAAATTGTTTTCAAATCAGTGTGAATAACATCTCTTTTAAATGGAAAATCATTTTCATGAAAACTATGTTCCTAGTGATAGAAATTGCATGAGACTCTAAATCTAAGACCTTATAACCCTTGAAACCATTTTGATAACCAAAGAAGACACATGGTTTGTCCCTAGGTGAAAATTTATTTCTATCTTTCAAATGAGTAGACACATAACACAATGAACCAAATGTTCTTAAGATGCTATAATTAGGTACTTGCCTGTTAACTGTTCATAAGGTGTTTTATTATCAAGTAAAGGAGAAGACAACCTATTAATAAGAAACACAACATTTAGCACACAATCACTCCAATATGGCAACTGATAGGTTAAGAATTTAATCCTAAAACTAATACTGCAGAGAACAGATCAATGTAGTACAGTAAGGAGTCGAATCCACATAGACTTGAAAGCACACAATTCAATTTAATCTCAAATCAAGCTAAGATAGAATAATTGAGTTGTTTGTAACGAATCAAAATGATAAATAAAAGCGGTTGTAAACGATAATATAAAAGTTAGCATTAGGGAAATCCATAGGTAATCAAGTTTAAAAGCCAAAGTTAACATGCAAGATTTTTATTGAAAATAGTTCTCAACATGAAAAACACAAATAGAATAATCTCCTCTCGGAGTATTAAACTCTATGCTCGAATTATCAGACTCTTGATGTATCTAACTAATTAGATCATGCATTAATGTCCAGATTCAATCATATATAAGCATTAATGACAATACTCTCGCAAGCAGAAACGCTTATTCATCTGGATTAGGTCAGGTTTCTAAATCAAATCTCTTTGTATTTATCAACTTATTATCATGAACTAGATGATCAAGCTAATTCAGACATTAAGAACGAATCTAGACTAAGATTCTAACAAATTCAATCATATATGATTAACCCTAACATTCAAACTTGGTTTCCCTAAGGAACCCTAAAACCTAACTAGTGAACTACTCATACATTGTAAAGGATAAACAATACAAAATCAAAGAACACATCATTATAGAATAGATATATTAAAAAGGGGTTCAGAATCTCTTCTCCCAATATAAGGTTCATGAATTCTTCTCCCTTAGTAAAAGCTCTAAAGTTGCAAATTGTAAAAGTGTGTAACAAAACCTAAGCCATAAGGATTTTATAGTCTAAAAAGTAAAATCATTATAAATATGAAAATTGGATAAGCTTGAGGACTTGAATGAAAAATTTGGAAACTTTCTTGTTCTTCTCGGACTGAGTGCTCGATCGATCTCCCTAGTGCCCGATTGGGCACTCTGAAATTATGCTTGATCGATCTCACAGATGCTCGATCGATCTTTTGTTCCAGATTTTTCCAGGGAAAAATGCCTGATCGTGCACCAGTGTTGCCCGTTTTTGCACTCCATTAAACGCTTTGCTCGATCAGTCTCACAGATGCTCGATCGATCACTTTGTTCCGCAATTAGCGAATTCTTATGATTTTCTCTTAAATGCATCTTTTGCTCCAAAACGACCCGAAGACCTAGAATCCTGAAAATATACCAAATATGTAAGGAAAACACTCGATATAATGCAGAATAGCATACATAAATGCCCACTATTCTGCATTAGAATTGAGTAATATCAGCAATGGAAAATGAGACTTAAACATTAAAGATCTAGCTATACATTCAATAGATGTTGATGTTTATGTTCCATTGATATATTGTGTTTTTGATGCATTTTACCTCTTGATTTGATTGCATTCTAGGTAAATTCACTTGAATTTAGATACATATAGGTTGCATATTATTTCATGTTCATGTGTTGAAGGTGAATGAAATCAAAAGAGAGGTCAACTGGATGCAAAAGAGCCAAAAGGGACTTAATAGAATAAAAAGCCTTAAATATCAAGCGATTTGGAGATTTTACAATGGAAATTTCATCATGGAATCTTGATGTATATTGTAGCCATGAATTCAATCTTTCCAAAAAGCCAAAAAACATCTTAAACGCCCCAGGGAATTTCAAGATATGAACCAGAAAAGTTGTGATCCGCTAGATTCGAAGCTCCAAACCATCCATCCCGAAGATGCATCTTTTTCACCAGCTTCCATTGCAAATTAGGAGAAGACTCCTTCATCAAAGCTGTTTCCCTTTGAATCATATTTCCAAAGAGTTATTGCACGTCATCATAGCTTCAAAGATGATAGAGTTATGGACTCCATATCTCATAGCGGTTTGGTGTACCAAGCAAGACAAACCGGTACAAATAAAATCAGTTTCCAGAGAACAAGTATTGGTTTGGTGTGGTACAGAGCCAAAAAAGTCAACATTTTCAACACTTTTTCAAGTCTTGAGCCACTTCCAATTAGGTTAACACAATGCCATTTTTAGGAGACTATATAAACTTTTTAAACCTAATTTTAGAGGAGGATCTTATCTTTTAATCTTTTTTATCGTAAGAACTTTGTAAACAATCTTTTGAATCTTATGTTTATTTGAGTTTGATTTGTTGCTTTGATTGTTTCTTTTCTTCTCAAATTTACTTCTAATCATGATTCAACACATCTCTAATCTTGGATTTTGTATTTTTTCAATGATTAGTGAGTAGTTCTTTATTAAGAAAATGAGTTAGGTAAATTAGGGTGATTAGATGGTAGATCTTGATGTTCAGGGCTTAGGTATCTTATATCCTCATTCATTAAGTGTTTTTTAATGCTAGATTTATCTTGGCCATTCAAGTTTAGATCATAGGTGTTTTATTGCCCGAAAGGTGTTCGATGAAATGCTTGAACCATGAATGTTAAATGAGGGCTAACCAAGAAATTGTGTTAGTTAGTTTAGTGGTTGATCATGGATTATAAATTAAGGCTTCTTGATTGTGTAATTATCAAAGAGATTGTTTTAGTTGCATGATTAGGAAAGGGATTAGTGCCCTGAGAGTGGATTAGTCTAATTAAGGGAATCTTAGACCAAGGATTAGCATTGAATGATAGTATAAAGCATTATGAGATACCATTTGATCGCCCAAGTCGATAATCTTTGCCCATTTTTTTAGGCTTTTTAATCTTGATTTACACTTTAATCCTTTGTTGATTTTTGCTTAATCTAGTTGAGTTTTGTTGACTTTTTGGAATTATGGATGATTAAGTGTTTCAAAGCGAATCAAATCTTAATAGCTTAGAATATAAATGATTCTCATAGGACTAATGTGTTGATTCTCCTAAATTGGATTGATCCTTAAGTGTTATAACTATATAAATAGACTTAAATATTTGCTTAGACATAGAGTTAGCAAATTCTTATTTATCATATATAACTGAATTTTGTTGTGGTGTGTAAGCACAAGAAAAGAAAAGCATCATACAATATCTTTAACTAACTTCATAAATGCTAATTCAGGGGAATTATCAGAACGAACTGCTTTTATGGTCATACTATACTGAGTTTTAAACAAACTGCATAAAAGTTGGAAAAATATCAAGAACATCATTTTTATTCTTTAACATGTACACCCAACTGATCATCAACCAAAGTGAAAAAATACTTATATTTCAACATATTCAATTTTAAATGACCCCCATATATCCATATATATTAGATCAAAAGGATGAGAAGCTATATTATTATTTGATTCAAATGGAAGACATTTCTGTTCAGCTAATCGACAAACTGAACAACGTGATGTATCTATATCCTTTTTATTTAAAGCTAAAACATCATACATGAATGAAGCTTAGTTGGTGAATGATGACCCATATGTTGATGCCACACATGCTTAGTAACTATCACAGAAGCACAAAACTTCTCTGCATGAACAGATGAAGAAGGGGTTTCATTCTAAAGATTATACATGTTTTGATATAAGCTACCCCTCCCAATCATCGAGCCCTTAGAAAGGTCATGTATGAAACAACCAAAGGAATAGAAATGAGCTCCACAATTCAATGATGTTTTCAAGCTACTAATGCTAAGTAAGTTGAAAAAAAATTAGGTACATGAAGGACCTTGTATAAAATCAAAGAATCAAAAATAAAAATTGTGCCAGTAATCTTGATTGGAACTCTTAAACCATTTGGAAGTGATATTGTGACATGAGACACTGGTACTACATCTATAAATATTGACAAGTTAGAGAAGGCATGACTTGAAGCTCCACTGTTAATTATCCAAGCATTAGAAGGTAAATTTTGTTGTAATGATGTGAAAATTTTATCCTTAAAATATAATTAATCATTGGTTATAGTAATGCTCGCAGAAATTGGGACAGTACAAGAAGAAGATTGTATAGCCATGACACCTTTCTCATAGATAGTAGAAAGACCATGAGAAGAGCTTAGAATAGTAGAAGATGAAGGCACTTGTGCAATCTGTGAATTTTTGTTGAATTGAGATATGATTTGTTGTATCTGCTCTGGAGTAAAATTTTGTATGTTGAAAGCTCCATTATGAACAGGAAAAGCTTGATGAAACACATCAGCTACAGAATTGACAGTTTGATGAGATTGATTATGCATTTGTTGGCCTTGTAACCTTGTCTGATTTTTGTTGAATTTGTAACCAGGTGGATAACCATGAACTTTGAAACACTTTTGTATTGTGTGTCCCAGCTTTCCACAATGTGTACAAATTGGCTTCTGTAAAACCTTATAGTTATTATGATAAGCAGAAAGTGCAAAATTATCAATCACATTTTCAACATATGCAAATGTTTGAAAAGCCACATTATTAGCTAATGACTTGATCTATCGTTGTATTTCATCTGATGTCACTATATTAAATGCCTCCTCTATAGATGGAATTGGTTTGAGCATCAATACATGTCTACTGGTGTTCTCAAAATACTTATTTAATCCCATAAAAAACTTTGTAACCCGACTACGTTGTTGTAACACTTCCCACTTTGATGCAGCATCGCACTCACAATGTCCACAAGTGCATACAAGAAGATCAACATAATTCCTATGTTCTTCCCACAAAGTTACTAACTTTGTATAATATGTGGAGAAATCTAATGCACTTTGCTCTATCTTACTTAACCTTTGTTCTATATCATAGATTCTAGGAGAATCATCTTGTTTATATCTAGCTAACGAGTTTTTCCAGATACCTTCTACAGTTGAGATGAAAAGCAAACTCTGGCCAATTTTCTTTGAAACGAAATTCATAAGCCAAGTAGCAAGAATATCATTACATCTTAACCAGACACCGTAATCTTGATGACCTGAGGCAGGCTTGGCAATTGTTCCATCAATAAACCCAAGCTTGTTGCGCACATTTAACGCCATATAAACCGGATGACGCCAAGAATGAAAATCAGAAGATGTGGTTAGTCTATCTGAAACAAGAACTAAACCAACGTGATCACTACTATGAAGATAAAAGGGATTATCATGTAAATACACAGAACAAGTTTGAGTTTGAGGTTGTACAGGCGGTACATTATCCTGATTCAAGTGATTTTCCATTTTCATAAATCAAATCGAAAAAATCACAAAAGAAATTGTGCAGAGATAGAACAAGATCGCTAATATAGAGGTCAATTAAAAGAAATCAAAGAAATCAGAAGAAAAGTAAAGCAATAGGTCACAACTCGTTGAATCTCTTCAATGACGAATTCGAGAATCAAAAGAAAATGAAAATCACTCAATGAACAACTTATTGTTACCGATCAGAATGAAATCGAAGATGCGAAAGTTTGAAAACGCTCTGATATCATGTTAAAGATCTTGGTTCTGTTACATTGAGCTCAAAAGAGGATGAAAATTGTTTTATTCAAAAGTAAATTGTACAAAGTGTTTTACAAGCCTTATATCAAAGATGATTAACAGAATTAATTTGTTTTAACTAACGTAAACTAACTGAATCAACATTAACCAATTGTCAGTTAACCATATTGTACCAATTGAATTGAACCGATACTCTCTGATATGTTAAAGATCTTGATTCAGTTATATTGAGCTCAAAAGAAGATGAAAATTGTTTTATTCAAAAGTAAGTACATAGTGTTTTACAAACCTTATATCAAAGATGATTAACATAATTAATCAGTTTTAACTAACATAAACTAACTGAACCAACATTAACCAATTGTCAATTACACTATCAATTCAATTATACCCATTGAATTGAATCGGGACTCTCTAATAGGTCTTAAACTAGACAGAGACAGAAGTTCAAATCTAGTCACTCTGAACATTTTTTCATAATATATTCTTAGACCCATTTTCATAAATGTCTAAAACTAAATATAAAAATAAATCTTGAACCATTGATCATCTCTTTTTATTCATTGTCAACAATTGATCACTAATCGGAGCTTATCTTGATATTCATATAAATTTTGCACGCTTTTGTCGATTTATATCTTCTTAGTTGTACATTTTTGAATAAGGTCCAAATTAATAAAGTATCGTGTATATGTACCCATCATGTGAGATTATGGTATCCAAATTTAATATATGTATAGTAGTTTAAAAAGACATTATTGGATTTACTGTGAAATTTTTGAAGATTCATAGTTTTGAAGACGTATGCAAAAACGCAAAAACAATATTGATCTATGACTTATTGACTTATATAAAATATGAATTGTCATTGATCTTATAAAATCATTAAACATTAAGCACGTTAATATTTCTAACAAATGGTGTAAAGTGTGAAATAATGTAAAGTCTGTGTTATTCATCTCAATTGAGGAAGGACAA
>OVBE01013143.1:0-12913 GCA_900406425.1 Iberis pinnata
TCAACCACCAAAGGGGCACCTAATCTCCAAATGCTTATTTTAATATTGGCTGCTTATGATATGTAACCACCAAAGGTGGTTCTTGCAGTATTATGAGGGCGTGAAAATGTGTCTACCCTTCAAAAGAGGTGCTAAAATAGTTTTTGATGTAGGCATGAGATTCAAATAAGTTATTTGGATGCACCTCTTCTAAATGGTACACATTTTCACGCTGCATAATTATCTTTAGTTATGTGAAGCGACGGTTATCTCTCTATTTATTTCTCTGTTTCTCAATTTATCGGCAAACACCAAAGTAGTAATTTCACTTCTATGTTCTGTTATCTATTTGCTTCAAGTTGTTCTAACTGTTTCTTATTGTTATTTTCCACAGCCACTTCAATGGGGTAGAGGAGAGAATCGATAAGTTTATGTTTCACTGATTCTTCTAGATCACAGTGTTCTATCATTGTGAAGATGGAGTATGTTGAGTACCACTTGAAGTCATGCGTATTTTTGTATCAACAACAAAAGCAGAAAACATTCATCCATGAAGTGAACGGATCTAATACAGTTCTTGTTCACCTAGCTTGTTTTTATTTGTTATGTTGTAAATTAAAGTTAACTTGTAAATGTTTTAAACAACTTTTGTTCTAAACCATCAGACATCTCACTTTCCATGAAGTAACGAGCTCTGAATGGTGTCAATTGTGCATAGTATGCTGGTGGTACTATTCATACAAGATGATGTAGTGCATGAGAGTTGTGTTAATAGTGCCAATATCATACTACATGCACATCTTGGAAGCATGTAGAGCACGTTACTACATGGGAAGTGAGATTTCTGGTTTAGAACAAACGTTGTTTAGAACACTTACAAGTAATCATCCAATTAAAGTACTTGATTTAATTTTGTTATTTACATATGAAACAACTTTTATCTTCATATTTACTTGTTAATGTAGTCATGTATTAACTCAGCCCTTATCAAACAGAACCCGACCATATATAAACATAACTTATCCGTAGTCAAACATAACTCAGACATCTGAGAATAGGACTAAGTTGTAGACATAACTCAGCCACTAAATAATAATTGTTAGTCGTAAAAGTAAAGACGAAAAACCCAGCTTTCAGTAAGCAATAATTAGCTTGATGTAACTCTGTCGTTTCGTATATTTTGGATTTTGTAACTTAGGCACTCGATAAAAGTAACTTAGCCATTTCGTTTATTAATAAACAATAATCCAGTGGAATGATAAACAATAACTTTGGCACTAAGAATGAAATTAGTCAAGGTTTCGTGCATTCCAATTGTACACAGGAAAACAAAGCCTTCGGTAAGATAACTAAGTCGTAGCGTTCATCTTAAAATTTTATAACTCAGTCATCCAATGAAAAGTAACTTAGCTGTATTGTATAGTGTTACCTACGACACTAAGAATAACTCAGCCGAATGATAAAAAATAACTAAGTCGCTTCATATATTCGACGTATTTTACGATTGAGCACTAATATCGCCTAATTATTAGGACCGAGCAAATAATGCTTATTACGCCGTATGAGGCTATGATGTGAATTAATCATAACTCAGTCGGCAAGTAAAGAACATGAGTCAGAAATACACAAAGATAAACAAGGCCTTTAGTAGGATAACTCACCCGTGACGTTCGTTTACTACTGTTTCCTCTTTTAATTTGTTCACATATTCTAATGCGTGCCAAAATTTATCTGACTTTGACACGACGTGATTCTCCCTCTCTATCTTGAAAACGTAAAAAAAAACTTTCTTTAAAAATTACAAAATCTTTCTTTAAAAAAAAAAATTAAATATAAAACATCCATTAAAAAGAAACAGAGTGACTACGTTTTATATTTCCTCTCACTTTGAATCCATTATAACTGTATAATATAATAATAATAACCCAACCGATTGATAATCAATAACTTAGTCGTCTAAACATAAGTTAGTCGTATAATATCGAGAAATTGTTATAACCGAAGCAAATGATTTCTCACTAGTACTATGCAACTATGATAGGATATTACGTTTTCAAGGTCAAACTCTATGCTTATTACATCCCAGCTATGACGGGACGGTAAAGTCAGTCTCTCTCTCTCTTTGCCGCGGCTAAATATGTTATAATACGCAGATATAATGTGATTTACGAGGCGTGTAATAAGAGATCTTTACACGCCTCATTAGTTTCTTTTAATTATTGCTTTTCTCTCTCTAAAAATACGTAGTCACAACTTTTGCCCAGAAACACAGTTTTCTATAATTAATTAACGGAGTAGTACTCCCTCTTGTCTTTATGGCTGAGTTCTTGTGCAATTATGGATAAGTTCTTGTTTTACTTTATTGATATAATTATGACTGAGTTCTGCTCAAATTGCCCAAATGAAGAATCTGGTTGCACCACGAAAATCTTCTATAATGAAAGATCAACACATTTTAAGCAATGCTCTTTCACCAAGCTACCTTGTACTTTTAGCAGTTGCAACTACATTGGTTGGTACAATGATTTATATAAGCATTATTGTGTTGCTAAACACCATAAGTCCTCGTACATGTTTAAATGTGGTTGTGGGCGAATCACATCTAACAAATTCAATCAAGATATGCATATTCTGCCAAATGGACGGACTCAAGTGTTCTGAAGGTTGTAGATGAGTCTCATATAATAGTATCTTCAAGAATTGTATTCCGTCCCTCAGCCTGTATTAGAAATGAATTTGATTTACAACAAAAGAAATAAAAAAATTGATTTACTAAATAAAAAGATAGATGAACAAAACCTTAACGAAATCGCATTTAGATTGCGGAGAATGCCTTTGGTGCAATAGACATATCCATTATGTGGAGTGTAAACCAATGCATTTTGTACTGCACAACAATATGTGTGTCTTTTAGAAGCTTTATGGCAAGATAGATTTAAGGATCTAATCACCTCACAATTAGAAAGATATGTTTCATGCTCATAAGAACTCAGAGAAGAGTTATTTGGTGCGCCTTTGGTGGTCGCATAGGATAAGAGAGCAATATTACAATTAACAGTTGGAGATTTGATGCCTCTTTGGTGGTGGCATATGATAAGTGGGAGGGAATCCAATTACATGTGTATTGTTTGTGAGCAAAATCGAAATCGAAATCGAGGAGAGAGATTGCATGCGTACTATTTTTGAGGAAAAACGGAGGCAAAAGAGAGATAGGGGAATGGAGAAAACCTTGAGACATATTAATAGAAAGATTGTATATTTGTTAGCAGATTAGGAAAGAAATAGAGAAATAAACAGAGCGAGATTAAATGATTCTTAATATTCAATTTTCGAGTTTTCGGGCATTCTTAGGGTCAATGATTTGTGGTTTAGGGTTTACTAACAAATATAAAAAGAGAAGTTAACTAAACCCTAAACACTAAACCCTTAGCATTCTAATAATTTTTTCATACAAAACCGTGAGTTAGACTCTTGATGAGTTATTCAGAGCACACATTGTATATGATTTACTTTATATGAGATAGACGCTTGTTCCTAAATCTACATGTTGGATTTAATGTAACCGTAAGACAAAATACATCTCAATAGCATTATCAATTCTCACTCAATAAAGTGGATACATACATTATATTAATATTCACTTGGAATTGAAAAGAGGATCTTTATTAACACTTTTTATAATTCATAACATTTAGCTTTCGAGTTTTAGAGCGTGTTTATGGTCAATTATTTGTGGTTTAGGGTTTACTAGCAAATATAAAAAGGGAAGTTAACTAAACCCTAAACACTAAACCCTTACTATTCTAATAATTTTCTTATATAAAACGTGAGTTAGACTGTTGATGAGTTATTTAAAGTACACATTTCTTCCCTTTACTTTATCCGAGTTAAACTCTCGTTGCTAAATCTACATGTTAGGTTTAATGTAACTGTAAGACAACAGATATCTCAATAGCATTATCAATTCTCATTAAATTTTAATTAATATTCAATGGGGATTGGAAATAGGATCTTTATTAACACATTTTTTATTATTAACATTAAACCCTAAATCCTATACAAGATTAAACACGAGATCACATAAAATATACGTAGGGTTATATATTTATATAGAATAACCGTAACCGCGATTTAGTGAATGATCCAGACTAAAGATTGAACATTGAGCTCATGCGCTTTCGTTTCTAATATAATTTTGAAAAGACAAATACTCAGCCCTTACTATGTTACAAAGGTCATAATAACTTAGCACTTTTTATGTTTCTCACGTCAGAATAACTCAGCCCTTATTACGTTATCGAGGTCAGACTAACTTAGCCCTTTTAACATTGGAGGCTTGGCTGATTATATGGCTACTGAACGGCTGGCTTAGCTTAACGATATAGTTGAGTTATATAAACATTTGATAAGTATGGCTGAGTTACAAGATAAAGACTTGTGACTCTTCGTCTTTGTGTATCTTCATCTTCGTGTCTTCTCATCCGCGATCTTTCGGTTTTAATATATACACATTCTCTTCATCTATCCGTTAATCCATTTTACTAATCATGAAAAACTGAGGCTAAACCCACATATTCTTGAATTCCTGTCTGAAGTCATTGAAACCATTCTCGTCAAGGTCGCAAGTTTCTCATACAGAGATATATTCACATGCAAGAGCGTTTGTGTGGCCATATGCGATGCGGATCAAAGAAAGTCATTCTAAAGGAGCGTCAATCTTTTCAATGCAAGGAGAGTGGTATTATTCTGCTGGTGTGAATTTCAATCATTTGTGTCTCCACAATGAAAACCCTTTCGCTATCTTCATTATCGGGGCTAGGAAGTTTTTTCGGACCGACGACATGGAAAGAGGACTCTTAAAGATTAGACTTGCCAGTAATAAGGGATATGATTTCGCTCTCTACGCCTAAAGTCATCTGGAAAGGATCATGTCCCTAGCCGTTTTCTTCAACGGTGATTTGGTCAATATATCTAGGGAGTTCTCATGGTACGCTAAGCAGAAGATCCAAGCATCTTCTTCCTTGGCGTGGAGCAACATATCGCCTCCATTCTTTCTCCAAAAGGTCACTCAAATACACAATGTCTACTGTCGGGATCTCTAAGGCTACCCGTGTCTAGTGATCCATGGATGAGATACCCATGGGACGAGTGGTACAAACCAGAGCCACTCTCCGATATGTTTCTGGAAGATGGAAACACGCGCTTTCATTCGTGAGTTGCCTAAAAAATATTGTGGATTTGCGTCTTGAATACCCTTGACAGTCTATGTAACTCTGTTTTAAATTTGTTTCAAATGGTAACTCTATTTCAAATTTGTTTCGACTGGTAACTCTATTTCACATTTGGTAAAATTGTAACTCAACTACTTCATAAACTAACTCAGACACATCATAACATATAACCATGTTACATATTCGTTAAAATTGTAACACAATTGCTATAGATACTAACTCATATACATCATAATGTATAACCCACCCATGATAGAAATCAAACTCAGTCGTAACACATTTTATATTATTCAATGTTTAAGGTAAGGCTGAGTTATATATCTACTTAACGTCTGAGTTATAAGGAGGGTCTTTATTAACACTTGGTTGATGTTTGGGGTTAAGGATGAATTATATAGCTACTTATGGCTAGCTTACTATATCATCAGAAACCCTCCACTAGCCAAGACCTTTTTATATCCTCCATCCTCAAAGAGGTCTACTGCCATCCTCGCCCGAATACCTTAAATATTTCTATCGTTTATACCATAAAAAGTACACCAAGCGCTAGAAATTCGATAATTCGCTGTATACACCCCACAATCATCAACTTTAACGTTTTTGGAACGTGTTTGGTATCCATCATTCGGAAGACAAAAATTTTCCCCGTAGGTTCGCGTATATCATGTGGAACATATTTTTCCAGCATCGATGGAATCATATGCAGTAGCGGTTGATAATTTTTTCATTCTATCCTTACTTTCTTCACTTACATTTCCAATGATTGAGTTGTAGCAATCAATATTCTCGTCCCGCATATCAGCGTGATACACCACCCAATGATCGCCGCCAACTTGCAGCGCCCCGTACAAGTGATCCACATCTATATACCACTTCAATTTTTTCTGGAGGTCTCTTGGCCACCTGCCGTTTACTAAAGCTCCATACCCTTCAGCGAATTTGAAGTCCTTTGGGCCTATTTTGCACTGGGTATAATCGAGGATCACGAAATATGAAAGCAGTTATTGAGAAACCCAATGCGGCGACTCCAGAATGGGGTGGGATCTTCCATGGACTTTCGCGTGAGGATTCTAACATACAAAGCAAGATGTTGTAGAAAGAAGAGTAAATATCATAACCTGGTCATCAAAGATTAAATAACCCATCTATAACTAACCCAGCTAACCCTACATAAAGTAACCCAGCCGGTAACTAATTAACTCATCGGTCACATATTATATAACCCATCTATAACTAACCCAGCTATCAAAGAGTAAATAACTCAGTCATCTATATAAAATAACCCAGCCGCTAACTAAATAACCGAGCCGTCAAGGAGACTTACATTATCAAACAGCCATCCAAAATGGTTATCTGGCCACCCAATCTCTTACATAAGTAAGCATTTTGAAGAACATACCGTCATTGTCCGCAGTATTTCTAGTTGGTTCCTCCCTGTACAATTAAAAAAATTATGTTTATGCAGAGAATTAGAATGGAGTGATTAACAGATGGTTTTAATGTCCATACTTGTATTTCTCTAGGTAGTCCATAAGTGTCTTCCATCTCCCCAGCTGAACAGGTTCTAGAGGATCATATATTGATACTGAGGATCAATATCCTTTCTCATGCACGTCATCCCGTTTGGCTCAATGTGAGGAAAATCTTGTGGTTTAGGAGCACGCTCCGAGATACATGACCCGTTAGGAAATAATTGAACCATTTTTCCCAAACAGCTTTTATTTTTTCTAACCTCGATTCTTCCTTTGTAGATTGATCCTGAAATTTCTTGGCCACCTCCGTACGCGAACTACCCTCTATCACTTTTGTATTCTTCCAATTTAATCTGATTTTTTGCACAGTAGGGGACTCATGCTTTGTCGCATCCTTTGCTACATTTAACAGAGCCTGAGTCGCCTTCTTTATGTCATCCTGTTTATGCTTTTCCTCAACTTCCTCTTTTTTCATCTTATTGTCGGTCTCTTTCTTCTTGGAAGACGATTCTTTCTTCTTGGCAGCAGCTTCTTTCTTCTTAGAATCGGGCTCTCTCTTCTTTTTCAGAGATGCCTCTTTCTTCTTCACAGTAGCGTCTTCTTTCTTCTTATCATCGGCCTCTTTCTTTTGTAACTCAGCCTCGCTCATCTCTTGATCAGTGACCTCCTTCTTTTTTAACTCAGCCTCTTCCTTCTTCTTATCTTCTTTCAATTTTTTGTTGTGCCTCATGACGGGTCTCTTATGAGGAGAAACAATGGTCTCATCAACATCAACAACCACCTTGGCCAAATCTTGCTTCACCTCATTTGTCTTGGCCACTTTATCTTCCAAATTTGTTCAGCCCTCAAACCATGGGCTCTTACCTCAACAAGCTTCACAACCTCACTCTATTTCTCCTCTAACACTTTTGCAGGGATCTTAGCTGCGGGTGTACTATTAACGAACTTTGGCTGTAGAATTTTCGGTGGTGAGGGGAATGTTATAGATAGAGGATTGGGTTTTTGATAGGTGATCATTGTTTCCGACACTTTCACATACACCCCGTTCTATCAACCGCACATCGACTCTATCCCTGAATAATTAAGGAACCATATTTGTAATCGAGTGGGTCAACACCCGGAGAGAATTAACTATTTCCTGCAGAAGACCCCCACTTTCCACAGCTGTAACAGCGTTTCAGTCTGTCTTCTCCTTCTCTTTCCCTACATCAACAGCTTTCTTCTGCTTCTTTGTTGGTGGCTTGGCCTCAGCCGAGACTTGAGCCTTCCTTCATTTCTTGTTCTTATACCTCTGCACAACCCAAAACCACTAACCAAGCGGTCTGCATGTATGTATGTTATCAAGTTCACAAGTTGTGGGTCGTCTTCTTCATCCGACCACTGAGGAACCAACTCTTGTAAAGAATCCTTTATGACCATATTCCTCACGCGCACCTGCACAACTTAAAACATAACTTAGCCTTTAAATTCAAATAAACTTATCCAACAAGTAAATAAAAACTATCTAACTCGTAACTCTGCCACTATTAATAATAAAAACTAGATATCTCAGCCACCTCACAAATAATAACTAGCTATCAATAACTCATAATTCAGTCACGAAGATAATAAAAACTGGAAACTCATCCGTTAAATAGGAAATACAAATCGTCTCAACATAACACAACCACCAAATAATTACAAACCCGGTCTGAAACATTACCTTGCCATAATTTTTGATCTCATCAGAGATGGCAGAATCTAAAGTTGCATGTGGACGACTTCCACCCCATCGAAGAAGTGGAATCTCATTGTTACTTAACATTTCCCAAAATTCTCTCTGAAGCAAGTGACATATTCATACACATATTCAACAACAATAAGATATATAACTCAGCCACTATATAAAATAACTCAGTCACTTCAGAATATAAAACTCAGTCGTATCATAAATCAAACTCAGTTTTAACATTAATCAAACTCAGCCACATTATATATCAAAATTACTCATAAAATACAGGAGAACTCGACAAGGGAGAATACGATTCTGACGAAAATGATTTCAAAGAAGATGACGAGGGTGAAAACTATGAAAAACTAAACTGTTGGCTTTTATGTCGGGATTTACTCAGTGCAAAATGCAGGAGTGTTTAAGAAAAAATTTTATATGTAAAATGATACTCAAACACAACATAAGTGAAACTCATCTGCAACATAATCAAACTCAATCACAACGGAAATCAAACTCAGTCGTAACAGAAATCAAATTCAACCACAATATAATCAAACTTTTCCGCAGCAAAATCAAACTCATTTGCAACATATATCAAAGGGAATCAATTGCAACTAACCAGAAATTTTGACGAGGGTTCACAATAAGATTTCGACGATGACGAGCGCGATAACTACGTCACCAAAATGTTTTTATTTCTATAGTCACAATGAAATAGTAGGGTGTTTTAGAAATTTGATAATACGGATTAGTGCATGGAATATGGTTTAGTGACGTGGATTTGTTAATTATAAATTGACCAAATTATGAGAAAACTAAGCAAGGGAGTGAATCATAATTTACAAGGGTCACGAAAACACTCTAGTAACTTTTGAAAGATGTATGGTATTCTAGTCATATTGGAAGATTTGTATGGTATTTGAGCGATTTTCTCAAATTTAAACTTGATTGGTATGGTATTTGAGCGATTTTCTCAAATTTAAACTTACTATCAAAGTGGTGTTAGTTCTTTAAGGTAAGCTTAATACATGAAGAGAATTGTTGAATTGGTGATTTGAGTATTTTGACATGATTTGAATATAATGAACTTTATAGAGTGGATTTGAGTGGAGAATTAGTCTCAATGTGTTTTCATATAGTGCATTTGAATATCTTCAGTTACTCTATCTCTTTTGTAAAAATCATCATGTCAAATCGAGGAGCATCCGGAAGTTAAAGTGGACCTTCAATGCAAGAAATCTACAAGACGTTGATGCAAGTTGAGTTCACAGAATCAACAGTTCGGATGCAGATATTTTTAGGACACTTCGGGATTCTAAAACAAGTTAAGGAAATATTGGGATACATGGGGCTTTCGAACATACATTTTATGGAGTTTGGTGCTAACCAAGGACCAACGTGCATGTTCCTAGTCTCTCTAGAGGTGTTTTACTCTAAGGGATGTGCATGTTATTAGAATGGAGGGGATTCATATCGTTCATGGATTTAAAGGGGAAAACTCACACAGTCTCTTCTGAATGGTTGGGAGCTATTTACGATTTTCAAGTTAAAAGGTTTCAACCAGACACATTTGAAGATACTCCAAGTGAGATCGAGCTTATTAGGGACGTGATAGGGTCAAAAAAGTTCAAGGCAAGCAAAACCAAGAGTTCGCGCATTCGCCATCCTACTCATAATCGCGATGATTGAGGTACCTTTCAACACCTTTGCAAATACTTGCATTTTAGTTTTTTTTTCCTTTATTTTTGGTTCTTTCTTTAAATTAATTTTTCACACAAGGGATCATGTAAATTAAGTTTGGGGGGATGGAAAGTATCTAAATTAGCTTCGATTTTTGGTCATATCATGCATTTTCATTGTGAATAGTTAAACTTTACAAAAATCCATAAAAATCTAAAAAATTTCAAAAATCTTCAAAAAATATTGCATTTAGTTTCATTCTAGGTTGCATTTTTCATAGGGAACAATGATTGGATTGCCTTATGAATCTTTGTATTTTGCTTGAATTGTATCACCCTAGCTAATAGTAGAATGATGTTTGAGCCTTTTTAGAATTTGGAAAATCCATGCTTGGAATTGACTACGTGATGCTTCATAGTGTTTGCTGAATCTTGCTTGAATTGAAACCAATCTCATGAATATTTGGACTTAATTGAATCTAATTCTCTTGCTTATGGATTTGAAATATTTAACCATGGTAAAACACTTGACATTCGGATTATCTTTGCCTTATTTCTACCATTCTTGTTAATTCAAATGGTCATCCTCATCTTAAAGAAGGTTACCACACCCTTGATCACCCAAAACCTTTCCGTAAAATCCCCCCATTGTTCTTTATTATGAGATCTTTTTCGAAAATGCATACATGGGCAAAAACATATGTAATAGATGTTGAACGATAAGGAAATAGCCTCTTAGAATTAGCCTCATTTTAAGGTTAACATGCTTAGGTGAGGGATTGTTTAGAATAGGGTATAAGTTTGGGGGAATTACATGAAAAAGTGTGTCAGTGTTGAACAGGAGTATTGAAATAAGCCTACGTAAAAGAAACTCTAGGAGTATCAAAGATGCCAAATGGTTTGGAAAAAAAAGAATGAGAAAAGGTCTAATCCTCCCTAGATAGTTTAAAAAAATAAAAAAGAAGAAAAATCTATGTCTAAAAGGAAAAAGGAAAGCTAAGTACTAAATTGTAAGGGAATAAAAGAAACAAGAATGTCCCTAGTAATTTGGTAATCAAAAGAAAAATGCTAATGTTTTAGGTAAAAAGAGTTTGAAGAAATGAAGATTTGATGGTTTGAGTTCTAAGTGTAAAAGGATGTGAAACATGGGATATAATAGGATCATAAAAGGTATTTGAATAGAGCATTAAATGAGATGAAACCCTTGTATGCATCAATTTTTTGACTCTATGTTGATTTTGTCTAATGTTTTTCATTACTATCTTGAGAAAAATAACTTTAAAACGTGAGAAACCACAGTTGTCTGCTTGTGAAACAAGAAGCGAGGTGACTTTGACCTAGGCGATTGGCGGCGGCGGCGTTGAAGACTACCTCCGATTTGATCAAGACCTTGTTTTCCGGCGAGCTTTGTCCCCCTTGGCGCAATCACAATCAAGCCCCTTTCCTGTCAATCAAGCGATCACGATCTACGAAGTCATAGACGTTTGACGGTGGGTTTGAAGTCTAATCTCCGACTCGATCAAGATCACTCACGATCACGTCCTATTTCGGCAGTCATCTTCATTCTCTCACCAGCGCGTTCCTTACCCAAGACGTTCAAGCTTTCTCTCGTGCACGCTAAGGACATCTCCCCGGCGCGTTTACTTACCACGACGATCTCACCGGCGCGTTGACAATCTCCTTTCATCAACCCTACGTCGGCTATTTTGGTGTTGATCATACGTCCGATCTCCTCCATCAACCATAAAGCAGATCATCTTTGTGATCGCTACAAATCGTTTGTGAATTAACGATCATCTTTGTGATCATTAAGCTACAAACCGATTTTTCATATATACGCAAAGCATATTTGTGATCATTGATCAAAATAAGGCTGTGCTATTTTTAGAACAAGGAAGTATTGATATTGTTCCTTTGAATGGTATTAACAAGAATGCGTTCTCACAAGGGAAAAGACATTCTTCACGAAGATGATGATGAGCCCATCTTGTTGCCGGATCTAGCAGACGAGAACTTAATCCAGGAATACAGCTGGTCTCTTATTGGCAAGGTCCTAAATCTGAAAAAACAAAATGCAGATCGTCTTATTGTGGCCATGCCTGAACAATGGGGAATGTCGGAAAAAATATCAGCATGCAATTTGGGGAATGGGAGATTTCTATTCAACTTTGATAATGAGGAGGATCTTAATTCCGTCCTTGAACGAGGACCGTTTCACTATAACTTCTGCATGTTCGTTCTAGTACGTTGGGAGCCTATAGTAGCTGCGGATTATCCTTCGATAATCCCTTTATGGATCCAGCTCCATGGCATACCTTTACATCTATGTACTGAACAAAATCTTCAAGCTATTGGAGGTAGACTTGGGAAGGTGGAGAATATTGATACAACTGAAGGCTGAATCCAAGTGGATATTTACTCGGCTAAGCCTTTGAAGTTCTCTCGAAAGCTTGTAACAAGAAACAAAGAGGATATTACAATCCAGCTGCATTATGAAATGCTCTTTAAACATTGCTCCTCATGCGGTCATATGTCACATGAAATAAGTGATTGCCCGGCTAAANCAAGACAGAACATGGCAAACAAAAGAAGCCTCCCCGTATGGAAACAGCAAAGGAGATGATGATCCCTGAAACTTACCGTAATGAATCCTCATCTCGTCTTCAACGAAGTAGAAGCACTCATTCAGCTCATTCATCTCGGATTCAGAGAGGAACATCATCTCATGATGCTCGGTATAAACCATATGACCATTCTCACAAAAGAAACACTTCCAGAACGGATACCAAAAGGACTCAAGTGTGGAGAGAAAAACAACAAGAACCAAAGATAACAACTGAG
>OVBE01013144.1:0-12913 GCA_900406425.1 Iberis pinnata
AGTCAGTAATCTAGAGAAATTGAAAACCATACCCACACTTGGTTATTTATCATCATTGATTTTTATCATGGTTCCTTCGACTCGATAGACTCAGCTAAAGTAAAAACGAAAAATTTAAAAATTTTCCCCAAAAAGACAAAACATCAAAACGTAGTTAGTATCATTACACCCTCCCCCAAACTTACTTCACACCATCCCGGTGTGAAAATAAATCCAAGAGAAGGTATATAAGAAACCAGAATCAATAGAAATGTCTGTAATAGATGAAAGTAGATAATAAATACTATATGAGTTCAAGGGAAAGAGATATACTAAAGGTGAATTGCTCGTAAATCTGTTCTGAACTCCTATGCCTCAATTGCTATGCCTGCAAAAAGAACAAACACTCAAGAGTAGTGTTAGCAATGGTTGAACAATGATTGAGCAATGCTAGCTTAAAATCTAACAAGAATCAGTTGTGGGAGAAACCATTAAAGACATTATGATCGAGAAATACAAATAAAAAATTAGCAAGAATCATATATAAGAGGCATCATTCAGAACAATTAATAGCAATCATTCCAGTATCACACAATCAATTAGTAAGTAAAGAGAAATGATCAAGCTATACTAGTTTTAATTAGCAAGAATCAAGAATTACTTAACTAGAAAAACCAATCGATCATGAATCTAAAATCAACTCAAGTTAAAACATCAAGAAAGGTGGCGAATGGTGAGCAATGACCTAAGCAATACTAATCAGAATTAGAAATAATCAAGAGAGAAACCATCCAAATAGCCAATAATTCAAGTGAGAAAGATGAGTAATGAAAATAAGATAAGAGATAACCTAGAACGTCTTGAAGAAATCTCACCAGTATTAACCTGAAACACTTTGAACTCAAAACTGAAAATAAGTATGTTAGGACTAAAAACTGACTCAAAATTGAAAGACAACTAACCTAGACTCCAAATAGTGGGTTGCCTCCCACTCAGCGCTTTGTTTAACGTCACTTAGCTTGACGGTACTTACCTCTAAGTTGGAAGTGGATCAACATCCAGCAATGTTCCATAACAAGCTCCAAATCCATACATCGTCAGCTTCATAATCTTACCCATCACACCTTTTGTAACATCAACCCCTTTCTCTTTGAACTCCGAAGTGAGTAAAACTCTAATCTTTGAGAAGGGGTTTGAGAAACCCTTGCTTTTCACCTTGTACTCAATTGTATCCCCAACTATTGCTTGAGGGAACAAAGATACTTGAGACTCCTTTTTTATCTACTTTGGTTCCACTTTTACCTTCTCCTTAACCTAGGGATTGCCATTCCTTGTTGAGATTTGAGGCTCTTTGTGTAAGGCTTCAGCAACTACACACTTAGGATCTTGTTCAATATGAACTCCCTGCTTCATCTCTTCCTCTTTTACCATAGTTAGCCTGAATATCCCTTTTAAAGTAATCCCTGGATGGAAAACCTGTTTCTTATTTTCTTTTAGAGATATACGTCGATTGGGTAAATCAACAACAGCTCCTACGGTTGCAAGAAAGGGTCTCATGAGGATCAAAGGTTCATGTTGATGCTCATTCATCTCCAGAATGTGGAAATCAACAGGAACAAGACAATGTCCAACTTGTAACAATAGATCCGAGATAAAGCCGCTGGAAGAGACAGTAGAATCATTAGTAAGCTTGAAAGTCATGTGAGATGGTTTGGTACATGATAGTCCCAATCGTTCTGCAACAGTCATCGACATAACGCTCACATTAGCTCTAGTATTACAGAGAGAATCTGTGAATTCTATCCCATTAATCGAATAAGGAATCAAAAATTCACAGGGTCTTGAATCTTATGAAGCTTCCGAAGTGAATTGGGTTTCTTTCCAATCATCTCTCTATCCTCAAAGTCTAAATTGAGATTTGTAGGTTGCACCGGGTATGGAACTCAGAGTTTGAAAACCATTAGAGAAATTTCATATTTCTGGGATGAGGGATCGGTCGATCTCTTTTATTTTTGTATCCAGGTCCATATGCTCGATCGGGAAAGAAGTGCCCGATCGGGCATTTTGCTCTGATAATTCTCTGAAATTAGGGATCGTTCGGGCTGAGTACTTGCCCGATCGATCAAAAGTTCCTGGACTTTTTTCAACGTGTTGCTCGATCGGGCCAAGGTTGCCCGATCGATCTCCTCCTCTGAAAGTGGTTTGCCCGATCGTGCGAAGGTGCTCGATCGTGCAAAGGGTGCTCGATCGGGAATTTTCTTCTGAAGCTTTTTCCAACTTTTCAAATTTTGATTCTTTTCCAATTTCATTCAATTCTCCCTTCGAATCAGCAACCAAGGCCTTGCAATAGCCTTTTGGATTGTCTTAAACTTTACAAGGAAAGACTCCAGCTTGCCTATTCACAGCTTTAGAGGTTTGAGCAACTTGTATATCCAAATGCTTCACATGTGTAGAAAGTGCTTCACATTTTTGATTCAGCTCTTTCACTTGTTTTTGGATCACTTGTTGGAACTGTTGCTGTTCTTCAAGAAGTTGCTTAAACATCATTTCGACTGAACTACTTTGTTGAGGTTGAGCTTGTTGAAATACAAGCTGAGGGGTTTGCTGAAAATCGCCTAAGTTAGAGTTCGGCACAAAAGTCTTTTGTTGCTAAGGATAGTGTTGATCTTGGGGGTTTCAACATTAGTACTTCTTCAAGACATATTGGGATGAGTCTTGTTAAATCCTTGATTATACCCTTGATTGTACACCCTTTGACCCTGACCATTGATGTAACTCACTTCTTTTTCAACTCCCATAGTATTTTGCTCTTGAACTACAAAGCAATAACCTTCATAATCGTTTACAACACTAATCTGTTTCTGGTTTTTATTCTTTAGAAGTTGAGTGATTATTCCTTTCATCTCTGAGAATTCTCCTTTCAGCTCTGAGAGTTCTGAGTTAGCAGCCAATACATTATCCTTTTTTTGGCGATAAAACTATGGGCAATGATTGCTATTTCTGGCCGCTAGATTCTCTATCAGACAATAAGCATCTGGAAAAAGTTTCTACATAAAGTCTCCATCGCTTGCTGTATCTAAGAACAACTGGTATTTCTATTCAATTCCTCTATAAAAGGTGTTGAGGAGACTTACATTTGAGAATCCATGGTGTAGACAATCATGAAGCAGTTCTTTGAATCGCTCCCAAGATTCATAGAATGATTCCACAGAGTTTTGTGCGAAGGAAGAGATCTTTTTCCTCAAAGTGTTAGTCCTGGTAGTAGTAAAGAACTGATTTATGAACTTGTCTTTGAAATCTTTCCAAATTACAAAGGATCCAGCAGGTAGAGACTTCAACCAGCAAAGTGCTCTTTCAGCTAAAGAGTGACGGACCAAAATGTAGTGCATTAAATCGTTGGTTACTCCATTGGGTTTAATAGTGTTGCAGATGTCCTCAAAAGCGTCAATATGATCCATTGGGTGCTCGTTTGGTAAACCATTGAATTGGTTGTTACGGATCATCTGAACAAGCTGAATAGGGAATTGGTATTCCCTTCGCTAAGGTTGAGCGGGCTGGATGGGATTCATGTTAGCATAGAATGCTTGAGGACTGTTGAATGAACCAACTAGTGGATGGTTCTGAGCATTGAGTTGATTAACTCTCTTCGGATCTCCATACAAGAAAAAGTTTCTTGCATCAACGTTTTGAGCGTTAGGAGGATTGGGATTTCCTAGTGGAGCTTGGTTGTTATCAGCTTGTGGTTGGACTGGTGGCACTTGATTGCTGTTACCACCACCTTGTGGTTGGTTGATCAATTGGTTGAGTCCAATAACAGGTGGATCATTTTAACCTTGGGGTATGACCGGAAAAATTGGATCAACGTTGTCAGCCATAGAATTGGATGAGTTTGCATCTTTATTTGCTTTCCGGTTTGAGCGTTCTATCCTTGCAAGTTCCGAGTTACTTGCCCGATCGATCAAAAGTTCCTGGACTTTTTTCAACGTGTTGCTCGATCAGGCCAAGGTTGCCCGATCGATCTCCTCCGCTGAAAATGGTTTGCCCGATCGTGCAAAGGGTGCTCGACCGGGAATTTTCTTCTGAAGCTTTTTCCAACTTTTCAAAATTTGAAGCTTGTCCAATTTCATTCAATTCTCCCTTCGAATCAGCAACCAAGGACTTGCAATAGCCTTTTGGATTGTCTTAAACTTTACAAGGAAAGACTCCAGCTTGCCTATTCACAGCTTTAGAAGTTTGAGCAACTTGTATATCGAAAAGCTTCACATGTGTAGAAAGTGCTTCAAATTTTTGATTCAGCTCTTTCACTTCTTTTTGGATCACCTGTTGGAAATGTTGTTGTTCTTCAAGAAGTTTCTTAAACATCATTTTGACTGAACTACTTTGTTGAGGTTGAGCTTGTTGAAATATAGGCTGAGAGGTTTGCTGAAAACCGCCTGAGTTAGAGTTCGGCACAAAAGTCTTTTGTTGCTGAGGATAATATTGATCTTGGGGGTTTCAACATTAGTACTTCTTCAAGACATATTGGGATGAGTCTTGTTAAATCCTTGATTATACCCTTGACTGTACACCCTTTGACCCTGACCATTGATGTAACTCACTTCTTTTTCAACTCCCATAGTATTTTGCTCTTGAACTGCAAAACAATCAACTTCATAATCGTTTACAACACTAATCGGTTTCTGATTTTTATTCTTTAGAAGTTGAGTGATTATTTCTTTCATCTCTGAGAATTCTCCTTTCAGCTCTGAGAGTTATGAGTTAGCAGCCAATACAAGAACCTTTTTTCGACGATAAAACTCTGGGCAATGATTGCTATTTCTGGCCGCTAGATTCTCTATCACACGATAAGCATCTGGAACAAGTTTCTACATAAAGTCTCTATCGCCTGCTGTATCTAAGGACAACTGGTATTTCAGTTCAATTCCTCTATAAAAGGTGTTGAGGAGACTTACTTTTGAGAAACCATGGTGTAGACAATCATGAAGCAGTTCTTTGAATCACTCCCAAGATTCATAGAATGATTCCACAGAGTTTTGTGTGAAGGAAGAGATCTTGTTCCTCAAAGTGTTGTCCTGGTAGTAGTAAAGAACTGATTTATGAACTTCGCTTTGCATTCTTCCCAAGTTACAAAGGATCCAGCAGGTAGAGACTTCAACCAGCGAAGTGCTCTTTCAGCTAAAGAGTGACGGAACAAACTGTAGTGCATTAAATCGCTGGTTACTCCATTGGGTTTAATAGTGTTGTAGATGTCCTCAAAAGCATCAATATGATCCATTGGGTGCTCATTTGGTAAGCCATTGAATTGGTTGTTACGGATCATCTGAACAAGCTGAATAGGGAATCGATATTCCCTTCGCTAAGGTTGAGCAGGCTGGATGGGATTCATGTTAGCATAGAATGCTTGAGGATTGTGGAATGAACCAACTAGTGGATGGTTCTGAGCATTGAGTTGATTAACTCTCTCCGGATCTCCATACAAGAAAAATTTTCTTGCATCAACGTTTTGAGCGTTCGGAGGATTGGGATTCCCGGTGGAGCATGGTTGTTATCAGCTTGTGGTTGGCCTGGTGGCACTTGATTTCCGTTACCACCACCTTGCGGTTGGTTGATCAATTGGTTGAGTCAAATAACATGTGGATCATTTTAACCTTGGGGTATGACCGGAATGATTGGATCAACGTTGTCAGCCATTGAATTGGATGAGTTTGCGTCTTTCTTTGCTTTCCGGTTTGAGCATTCTATCATTGCAAGTTCCGAGTTACCGAGGCTTAGCAATTCAGAGGATTTGTCAGATCTTCTGATCATAACCTGTAAAATAAAAACAAGCAGAAAAGAACGAGGTGTACTGAAAAATAAAACTTTAGACTAGATTCTAATAAAAAATAGAAAGCCACTATTGTTCCCCGACAACAGTGCCAAAATTCTGATAGGTCTAGAATTTAAATCTTATAACTAATACTACAGAGAACATATCAATGTAGCAAAGTATAGGATCGAATCCCACATAGACCAGAAAGTACACGTTTTAGTTAAATCTCGAATCAAACTAAAGCAAAAATATAAGATTGGTTGTGATCGAAATCTAAACGGTAAATTAGAAACATTTTAAAACTATGAAATAAAAGCGTGAGGAATCACAAAAACCACAAGTAGTCAGGTTTAAAAGTCAAATTATCATTCAAGGATTTTCTTTGAAAATAGTTCTCAACATGAAAGACAAATATGGAATAATCTCCTCTCAGAGTATTAAACTCTATGCTCAAATTATCAATGACAAACTATCGTCGTCTTTTAAATAATTGATCATGCAATACAGTTCAGATTCAATTGTTCACAACCATTCAAGACAATACACTGGCAAGCAAGAACACTTATTCATCTAGACTAGATCCAACTTTTAAACCAAATCTCTTGGCGTTTATTAGTCTAATATCAATATACTAGATGGCCAATCTAATTCATGCATTAATAACAAGTCTAGGCTAAGAGCCTAACCTTTGCTACCCTTTATGATAAATCTAACAATCAAAACCTGATTTCCCTGGGAAACCCTAAAACCTAACTAGTGAACTACTCACACATTGACAAGCAAACACAAATCAAAATCATTGAAGAACACATAACGGAAATAGAATAGATTATTCAAAAGAGTTCAGAAATCTTCTCCAAATACAAGGTTTGAATCACCTCTCCCTCAATAATTCTCTCCAAAATAAAATAAAGCTTATTTCTAAAAAACCTAAAACATAATGTATTTATAGTCCAAAAAGTAAAATAATCTAAAATAAGGAAATTGGATAAATTGAGGACTTGATTGCAATTTTTGGAAAACTTCTAATTCCTCTCGGAGGGAAGTGCTCGATCGGGCACATGGTTGCCCGATCGAGCATCTCGTAAAACTGCCTGATCCTTCTTATCTAGCCCGATCTATCTTGTTCTCCGGATAATTCCAGGGGTTTTGCCCGATCGAGCAACTATGTTTCCCGATCGTGCACTCTCTAAACCAACTGCCCGATTGATCGCATCTTTGCACGATTGTGCACTTTAATCTGCAACTTCTGAAAACTTCTGAAATCCTCTGAAATGCATCATTTTTCTACGACACGATCCGAACACCTAGAATCCTGAAATTCTACCAAATATGCTAGGAAAACACTCGGAACAATGCAGAATAGCAGGCATAAATGCCCACTATTATGCATTAAAACCGAGTAATATCAACTAGAATAGATTTTTAACTGAGAGTCGCACTATGTGGTCCTTGTGGGGTTCGACCCTTTACTATACTACGAGGATCTGTTCTCTGTTGTGTAGTTTTAGGAATTAAAACCTGAACCTATCACGTATGCCCATAGAGCATCGTCTAACCACAAATAGTAATCTTTCCTAGAGCTATTTACCGTTTTCTGCAAGTTAGCTTTGATTTCCCTGTTCGAAACCTTTACCTGTCCACTAGTCTGAGGGTGATATGGTGTTGTGATTTTATGCTTCACGCCATGCTTCTTGAGCAAACTGTCAAAGACTCTATTGATGAAATCAGTTCCTCCATCGCTGATGACTACTCTTGGAACACCAAACCTGGGAAAAATTACAAACTTGAACATTTTCAGCACAACTTTCACATCATTAGAGGGGCTAGGAATCACTTCAACCCACTTAGACACATAATCAACAACAATTAGAATATAAAGGTTATTATGAGAAACAGGGAAAAAACCCATAAAGTCAATTCCCCACACATCAAAAACCTCTACTTCAAGAATGAAGTTTTGTGGCATCTCATTTCGTTTTGAAATGTTATCCTGTCTTTGGCAAGAATCGCAGTGAGGTATGAAGTTGTGAGAATCTCTAAACATAGTGGGCCACTAGAAACCTGCTTGGAGTACCATAAACCGTTTGGAAAGTAGCAAAGTGACCAGCATAACCTAAACCATGACAATGGTAGAGAACATTCTGAATCTCTTCCTCAGGCAGACATCTTCGGAACATACCAGCTTTGCAAAGTTTGTAAAGATATGGTTCATCCCAGTAAAAATGTCTAATATCCTTCAAGAACTTCTTCTTTTGATAACTTGAAAAGTCTTGTGGTTCTACATCAGCAGCTAAATAGTTAGCAAAATCACGAAACCAAGGGGTAATCAAATCATTTCTTTGGGGTCTAGAGATAAAATAGTTCTCATCCTCTATGGTGCTGATAGCACAAATGCGTTCTTTTGGAAAAGAGTCATCCATGGGGACATCCTCTTCAACTGTGAGTCGGGATAGTTGATCTGTGACTCCGTTTTCAATTCCTCACTTGTCTTTTATCTCTAAATCAAATTCCTGCAAAAGTAAAATCCAACGCAGTAATCTGGGTTTGGCATCCTTTTTAGAAAGGAGATCTCAATGCTGCATGATCGGTGTGGACTACTACTTTGAATCCCACTAAGTAAAATCTGAACTTCTCAAAAGTGAAGACAATTTATAGGAGCTCTTTCTCAGTTGTTGCATTATTGCGTTGAGCTAGATCTAGAGTCTTGGAGGCATAGTAAATGACATGGAGATTATTGTCTTTCTGCTGTCCAAGAAAAGCTCCAAGAGAAAAATTGCTTGCATTGAATATCACTTCAAAAGGTAATTCCCAATCCGGTGATTGCACAATTGAAGCACTTACCAAAGCTTCCTTGATTGCTAGAAAGGCTGATTGGCAATCATCGTCCCATTCGAACTTGACATCCTTGCATAACAACTTTCCAAGAGGTCTAGCAATCTTTGAGAAGTCCTGAATGAACCTCCTATAGAAACCTGTGTGACCTAAAAAGCTGAGAATGTCCTTGACGCATTTGGGTGCTTGCAAGTTAGTCATTACCGCAATCTTGGCTTTATCCACTTCGATTCCTTTCTTAGAAATCTTGTGTCCTAACCCAATTCCACTAGTCACCATGAAATGACACTTTTCCCAGTTCAGCACTAGATGTTTCTCTTCACATCTCTGAAGGACCCTGCACAAGTTAGCAAGAAAAACATCAAAGGAAGACCCATAGACAGAAAAATCATCCATGAATACTTCCATGATGTCTTCAATAAAGTCAGTAAAAATAGACATCATGCATTGCTGAAAGGTAGATGGGGCTTTACACAGTCCAAAAGCCATCATGCGATAAGCATAGATTCCAAAAGGACATGTGAATGTCGTCTTCTCTTGATCATCTGGGTGAATCAGAATCTGAAACAAACCTGAATAACCATATAAGAAATAGTAATAAGGGTGATTAGCCAATCTCTCAAGCATCTGGTCAATGAAAGGTAAAGAAAAATGATCTTTGCGAGTTGCAGCATTCAATTTCCTATAATCAATACACATCCTATGGCCTGTAATAGTCCTAGTCGAAATGAGCTCATCATTCTCATTCTTAACAACCGTTATCCCCCCTTTCTTAGGTACTACATGCACAGGACTAACCTAGTTACGATCAGAAATAGGTTAGATAATTCATGCATCTAGAAGTTTCATTATCTCTTTCTTAACAACATCCTCCAAGTTAGGATTTAACCTTCTCTGATGTTCTATAGAAGTCTTAGATTCATCTTCTAGATGTATCCTATGCATGCACAAGTCTAGTGAAATTCTTGTAATATCATCTTAGGTGTAACCTAGAGCTATACGGTACTTTCTTAGTTTAGAAAGAAGTAAGGAGGTCTCTACGTTGTTCAGATCAACATTCACTATCACAGGGTATGTAGAATTAGGACCTAGAAACGCGTACCTTAGTCCTTCTGAAGGGGTTTGAGTTCCAGCTTTGGATCTTTCAGCTCGCTCCATGGATCATTAAGTGGTGTAGGGAACGGTTTAGTTGGAGACTTAGCAGTTGTCTCTCCTAATTCCACATAGTCGGTCATCTCTTCAATCCTCGTACAAGCATCGAACATCCTGGTGTAACCTGAAATATCATCACTAAGGGAAAAAGACTCATTAGTAGCTTTAGTCAATGCAATCTCTAAAGGATCATCAGGCAAAAAGTTGTCAAAAACTTCCTCGGCAGCCTCCGCAATGGTATCTACCCAAAAAGACTTGGCATCTAAGGATGGTTTCTTCAAAACCTCTTGTAGATTAAACTTCATTACCATATCACGGAAATGGAGATCGATCTTGCATTTCTTCACATCAATGATAGCTCCAGCATTTGCTAAAAAAAGGTCTTCCCAATATAAGTGTGTCCTTTGGTTCTTCTCCAAGTTCTAAAATCACAAAGTCGGTTGGCACAAAAGCTATCCCAATCTTCACCGGCAGATTCTTAAGTACTCCAACGGGATACTTCACAGAACGATTAGCTAAGATGAGTGAGATCCTGGTACCTTTGATGTCCGTAATACCTAACCTTTTTGCCACCGATAGAGGCATAAGGTTCACACTAGATCCCAAACCACAGAGATCTAGCAAATGTGATATCACCAATCTGTACTGATAAAACAAAAATTCCTGGATCTCCAAGTTTCTTAGTCATGCGGTTCTGTAGGATTGAACTACATTCTTCTGTGATCATCATTGCTCCCTCTTCAAAGGTGATCTTACTTGTGATCATGATTTTGACATATTTCCTTAAAGAAGGAATCATTTGACAAACATCAAAGAATGGTAGTCTTACAGTCAGTTCCTTGTTCATCTCCTTGCACTTTGCATCCTCTAGATCTTTTCTAGACTTCTTAGGTTGGACTAGATATGGAACCTTTGGTTTGTAAAATCGAACTGGAACCTCAGAGTTCTGGGAGTTGGGATTGATCGATCCCTTTGTGGATCGATCAATCTCTCTTTTCTTCGAGTTCTGGACCGACGAATCGATCGATCCCTCGTGGATCGATCGATCCCTTATCATGGATCTATCGATATGATGCGTCTAGAGTTTTTCGTGAAATTGGATCAATTGATCCCTTAGTGGATCGATCGATCTCCGCCTCTGCATCATTTCCGGGCTTTTTGAAATATGCGTTTTCTGCAGATTTATCAATTTACTCTACCAAAACTTCATCAGTATGCTCTTTTCCAGTATTCCCCACTAAGGATTTTCCACTTCTCAGTGTGACAACATTCACAAACTCTCTCTTTGAGTTTGAATCAGATATCTCAGAAAGAAAACTAGTTGGTCTTCTGACAGCTTCAGTAGTTTGAGCAACTTGAGTATCCAAATGCTTAACATGAGTAGTCAATGCTTCGAATTTTCTATTCAAATCATTGTGCATACCATCCATCTTGACATTTAGGTTCCTTTCACTTTGTTGCTGACCTTCCAGTATCTTTTGGAGCATGGCTTTCAGACTGTCTTCTTGCTGAACTTGTGGTGGAGGTGCTTGTTGATAAATAGGTTTAATTTGGTGATGAAAGCTACCTGAATTGTAATTCTGAACAAAGCCCTTATTCTGGTTTCCTTGAAAACCAGTTCCTCGAGGATTTCTATCACTCCATGAAATATTTCCCGTATTGAAAGCTTAATTATATCCTTGGTTATACACTCTTTGACCTTAGCTGTTGATGTAGCTCACTTCTTCTATAGTTTTAAGTCCTTGGAATGCAAAGCAATTTGCCTCTAACCTCTCTTCATCTTTAGCAAAAATGACTTGTCTCTGATTCTGGTTATTAAGAAGCGTAGAAAGAAGCTCCTTCACTTCAGCTAATTCAGAGGATTCTGATCCAGGTGATCTTCCTCTTCTATCATAGTCTGAACAATGGTTGTTGTTACTTGTAGCTAGATTGTCTATTAGCTGATATGCTTCAAGAAAGTTGATACTGAATTTTGATACCTCTGTAAAACGAGTTGAGGAGATTTAGCTCTGAAAACCCATGATGAGAACATTTTCTCTTAGGTACTCTCTGAATCAATCCTATGCCTCAAAGAAGGACTCTATAGGACCTTGTTGAAACTATGATATCTTTCTTCGAAGGTTGTTGGTCATAGTGGTAGTGTAGAAGTGTCCAAGAAACTTGAATTTACAATCATCCCAAGTCTCGATGGAATTAGCAGGCAAGGATTTCAACCAAGTGAGAACCTTGTTAGCCAGTGAGTGATTGAAGATCTTACAATCATAAAGTCTCTAGAGACTCAATCAATTTGAACAGTAGAGCATATGTCTTCAAAACTATCGAGATGATCCATGGGATGCTCAGTAGTGAAACCATGGAATTAATTCTGAAGAATCAGTTGAACGAGCTGGAATGGGAAATTATAGTCTTGGCGTTTAGGTGGATGAGGGTGAAGTGCACTCCTATTAGCAAGGAAGGCTTCAGGGTTGTTGAAATCTCAAACTTGAACCCTGTGTTGATAAGGTGGGTGATTGAAAACCTGTTTTGGTGCGTTGATCACAAGAACTTGATTACGTCCCATCTTATTACCATTACCACCTATTTTTTGTCCTTGTGGCACTTATTGCCTTCAGCTCCTCCTCCCCCCCCCCCCCCCCATTTTTAAAAAAAAATTTTTNGGAGGTGGGATATTGTTCAACCATACTTGTTCAACCGAGGTCCGACGAACTTGAAGAGGTGGATCGTTCAGATCTTCCGAAAAGACCATATTAAGAATAACGTTATCCCCCATTGCGCTGGAAGATTGTGCGTTTCTCCTTGATTTACGAATTGAGCATTCTAAATCCAGGAGATCTTTGTTAATGGGGCTGAGTAGTTCCTTGGATTAGGTAGATCTTCGGATCATTCACGTGTACAAAGAAATCACGAATAAAGAAACGCGATGAGTACTGTAAAAATAAAAATTCCTAGACTAAACTCTAAAGAAAACTTAAGAGGCACAATTGGTCCCCAGTAACGGCGCCAAAACCTTCATACACTCAGGTTTTAACCCAAATATATTCACGGCAAGTGCACATTAAACGCAGTAGTATACTAGGGATCTGATGAGATCCTCCCCGAGACCGTCACTTTGAAGATGAACAAAAACAAAATAAAGAT
>OVBE01013145.1:0-12913 GCA_900406425.1 Iberis pinnata
TATATGTTGTGAAATGATGAATAATGAAGGTTTGGACCTTCTGGTTTTATAGAAAAAGTAGTGACGGATATTGACGGATATGTCCGTCAGTAAATTAGAATATATCCGTTGGCAACGGTTATATCAACGGATATATTGGCAGAAAGGTATCCTGACGGATTTACTTACGGATTNGACGGATATAATCCGTCAGGATTTTCCTGTCATTTTTGGCTGGTTTTTCTTGTAGTGATAGCGGAGCGGAATGGATCACGAATACTGCAATTTTTCGGATATCCGCTCCGTGCCTACCACTATTTTCAACCCACTATATATTAATGTGAATTTGAAATACGATCTCTACTCTAGCGTTGTTAACTTTTGTGGTTATCAAATCGAGAGGAGACTAGGTTACAGCTAGTAATTAACATGCGTAAAACTACCACGTGAAAATCATGAATGAAAATAGCCAGACTAAGTTTAAAAGATTGTTTGATACATTTCTCATTTTGCTATGTTATGATAATGTTCAAATGGACCACATAAAACGACGTCGAATTCAAAAAAAGAAACTAAAGATAACATACTTAATTCAACAAAAAGCAAATAGAATCTAATGTAAAGTCATCACTTATATACCAAAAAAAACCATTCTTGATTCTACTTCCTAAACATTTCTCTATCTCCTTCCCATTTCTTGATTTTGAGAAGAAAAAAAACTAAATTTCTTTTTACAGAAGATCAATGATGCAGCTTGGACTTTCGAAAAAGCTTGAGAGAGTTCTATATATAAGCATGGAAACTTTATGGTGGAGACAAATAAGAAGTCTACTTATAGTTCCATTGTTCAAGTGTTTGGTGGCTATATGTTTGGTTATTTCATTGATAGTTTTTGTGGAAAGTGTTTATATGAACATTGTAGTAATCTTCGTTAAGTTGTTTAAACGCAAACCAGAAAAGATTTATAAATGGGATGCAATGAAAGAAGACATGGAGCTCGGACATCAAAACTATCCCATGGTTCTTGTCCAAATCCCAATGTACAACGAAAGAGAGGTAAATATAATTAATAGTTTTATGAAATTGATCTAATTGTGCAACGTTAAAAGTTTTGTTTTGTTTTGAATGTAATTTACAGGTATTTCAATTATCTATAGGTGCAGCTTGCAGACTCATGTGGCCTTTGGATCGACTAATTGTTCAAGTGTTAGATGATTCCACTGATCCCACCATCATGGTATATTTATTTATTGTACTAATTATACACTTTCTACTAATAGTTAGAATATTTTATCTACATTAAAGAAGAAAAAAACACACGTCTTTGTTTTTTTTTTTTTTTTTTTTTTTTCANTCAATTCATCTTAATTTTTTTTTTAATGTTTCCGTTTAGCCTTTGACCTTTTCACATATTACCAAACAATTCTTTTATTTTATTTCCAAACAATATTTGTTAAGAAAATTTTTTAAAGGGAATTTATTAAAAAAGTATATCATATCTTTAATTTTTGTTCCAGAAATACACAATTATATTTGTTCCAAAGATATCAAAAAATAATTTATTTCCAAAGAACTCAAATTCAAACAAATTTAAACTTCTAAAGTTTAATTTCTGTTTTTCTGGTGTTTTTAGAAGAAAAATATTTTAGTGATATTTTGGAGCATTTAAATATGTATGGTATTTTCATAAAATAAACTTATTTTTGTAGTATCTTATGTGATTGTTTTGAGTTTTGATGTGTTAATTACAGGAAATGGTGAACATGGAGTGTAGAAAATGGGCAAGCAAAGGCATAAACATAAAATGTGAGAGGAGAAACAATAGAAATGGATACAAAGCTGGAGCTCTTAAACAAGGCATGAGACATATCTACGTCAAACAATGCAACTACATTGCCATCTTCGATGCTGATTTCCAACCAGAACCTGATTATTTACAACGCGTTGTCCCATTTCTCATCCACAACCCTGAACTCGCTCTTGTTCAAGCTCGATGGAAATTTGGTATGGATTGGTCCTTACTCCTAACAAATGAGTTACAAGTTATTGTCAATTATTGGTATAATAGTGGACTTACTTATATTGTCTTTGTCATATGATAAATGTAAATGATTTGTTAGTGCAGTGAACGCAAATAAGTGCTTGATGACAAGGATGCAGGAAATGTCTCTAAACTATCATTTCATGGCAGAGCAAGAATCCGGATCCACTAGACATGCTTTCTTTGGCTTCAATGGTACATCCTTATCATATCATTTTTTTATAAATACTTTATCTTCTGGTCAGAAAGATTCATATTTTTTTATTTCTTAGATCCGCTTTTCTTTTATACACTCCAATTTCAGTGTTTTATTAACAATAGTCACTGAAACAAGTTGTATATATCTACATATTATAAACTATTTGTACATACATGTGTATTATTTTTTTTTTAGAAACTAAAACATTTATATTTTAAACGTTATAAATTTAGAGGAATTCCATAAATACGGGCACAAGTTCATGTTTCAAAATACTACACTCTCATTAATCCTTAAAATTTCATTAAAAAAATTTATTCCCAAAATATCACAAAAGTAAAAAATCGAATTTTAACTGGCTAGAGTTTTAAATTTTAGATTTGAGTACACTAATTATAGTTTAGAGTTTTGAAGGGATTAAAAATTAAGTTTTAGGGTTCAAGATTTAGATTTGTTGAATTTTTTGGGGAATTTTTTTTTTTAAAAATATTTTTAGAACAATTGAAAATGTGGTTTTTTTTTTGGAACACAAATTAATAATATTTTTGAGAATTTCGGTAACAATGTTTTTTTAACCTTGATTAAATTGATGAGTGGATCTACACAAAAATTGATTTTTCCAAAAATAATAAAAAGATGTTCATCTCGGTTTCATAATGTATGTATGTTACTCCAAATTTAATCTTAAACAAAAAAAATTGGAGGTATTCAGGAACAGCTGGTGTATGGAGGATGGCGGCGATGGAAGAAGCCGGCGGATGGAAAGATCGGACCACCGTAGAAGACATGGACTTAGCTGTCCGTGTCGGTCTACACGGCTGGAAATTTGTATTCCTCAACGACGTTTCGGTATTTTCACCTTATATTTATTAAAACAGTCCACACCTATTTGTAATTTTAAAAAGGTCCAAATCTTACCTCGTTAAAGCAAGTCCAAATCTTACACTAATATTAGTCACATGTCTTGTTCCTTTGCACTCACTTTGTCTGCAGCTGCACATGATTTAGAATTATAATATACTCAGTTCGATAACATTTTCAATACGGAATTCACGTGTGGGGTATAGAATAATGAGGTTGTATGTTAATAAAGTATAAGCTTTTGAATCAATTCTTTCTCCACTTGTAATTGTGGTTTTTAGGTAAAAAGTGAGCTACCTAGCCAGTTTAAGGCTTTTAGATTCCAGCAACATCGATGGTCTTGTGGTCCTGCTAATCTTTTCAGAAAAATGACTATTGAAATTATTCAAAATAAGGTATTATTATTATTCCATCTCTACCTAATTATTTCATTTTTAAACACATTTCCGAAAAATGGTGTTAGTTTTTTCTCGTCTTTAATAACAATATTAACCGATTACAAAAGCTGAAATCACCAAGCCCGCAAAATTTCGACTATTTAAACTCGAAATTTCAAAAATCAAACCCCACAAATTCCGATTGTCCAAGCTTGAATTTTCAGGATTCATAGCCTGAGAACAACCGAGAGTCAAACCAAAAAATGGTGTTAAATAAGTGGTTAAAAATGTACTTTTATACTTTTTTAACCCGATTTCGTTTCAAGTAGCTGCGAAATATCTAAAATTAGTTATGGATAGTGTCTATGATTTTTTTTTTCCCCGCATGCCAATTTGACTAAGTTTCTTTATGGTTTTGACTTTTGATCGTGTGTTTGCTAATGAATTTGAACAGAGAGTGACAATTTGGAAGAAATTATATGTGATATATAGCTTCTTCTTTGTACGGAAGATCATAGTCCATTTCTTCACATTCTTCTTCTATTGCGTAATTCTTCCCACGAGTGTATTCTTTTCCGAAGTCAATATTCCAACTTGGTCAACCATTTACGTTCCTTTTATGATCACTCTCTTTAACGCCATCGCCACACCAAGGTTAGCATAATAGTATATTTTATGTGACCATACATTATCTATATATAACTTGATTATATCATTTGCTATATGAATGTAGATCATTGTACCTGGTGGTATTGTGGGTTTTGTTCGAGAATGTAATGGCTATGCATCGAACAAAAGGCACTTTCATTGGTCTACTTGAAGGAGGAAGAGTAAATGAATGGGTCGTCACTGAGAAATTAGGAGATGCTCTTAAGACTAAGTTACTTCCCCACAAGAAAAAACCTACCAATGGGGTTCTTGAAAGGTAATTTAATATCAAATCAAAAGTAAGAAAAAAAAAAAAAAATGTAAACATACAATTTAATGATGAACAACCAATTCAAGATTATAGTTTTTACATATGAAAGTGATGAAATTGAGTTGTTTTGTTGCAGACTAAACTTAAAGGAGATGATGGTGGGGATATACATAATGTGTTGTGCATGCTACAATCTTGTCTTTGGGGATACATTGTTATATATTTATCTTTTCATGCAAGCCATTGCTTTTATTATCTCCGGAGTTGGTTTTGTCGGTACTTAAATTGACATTATAACTTGCTAGTTAAGAATAGTATAAGATTCTTTTTGTACAATGTTTCTTGCTAGATTAGATATATAGTACGTGTAAGGTTATGTACAATATAATGTAATTAATTGTATGAATATTTGTCCCTATAAAGATTGATGCGGATGCGTTTTTGGCACAATGCCTTTTTTTTTTTAATCACTTTCATTCATAACTAAGGAACAGAGACCAAAACTGGCCTTACAACTGCAGATAAAGTATTGTTTTTCTGCTATATCAGCTTCTCTATTCTCGATACGAGGAACAAACATAAACTTATCAAGATCAAAACATTTTGCTAAAATTCTAAGGTCTGAAATGATGCTGTAAAGTTCATAAAGCCAATCGTCGGAGTTATATATATTTATCTTTTCATGCAAGCTATTGCTTTTATTATGGGTCACAATTGGGACCAAACTCGTTCTATTGTCCGAGTATTTCGATCAGTAGCGGATCTAGAAATTAATTTTGTTGGAGTCACAATAAAAGTTAACTATAAAAACAATACGATATAATATTATAGTGATTGATGAAAAATTATTAATTAGTGGGTGCATTTGAGTGTTTTAATATATATTTATTGGGGTCAAACTCTAATTTTAACTAAATACTTTTCCGAATATAATCAAATTTGTACTAAAATAATGAAATTAATTATTATGATAGATGCCAGTTGACATCACTCTCTTAAACATACGTCCGCCACTGGTTCAGATCACTCATAGTCAAAATTTGTGGAGACTTTTTCATGTTTTAATGAGATCAAGGAGAAGATTCATGTATGATGTTTTCACACCTTTGTTTTTTGGCTTAAAATCTTTAGCACAATATGGGTTATGTAAGACAATCTCATACATTGAAAAAACCGCCAACAAAGAGATAGAGGGATAATTATTATTATGCGTCAATTAGGGTTGGGCATTTTACCCGAAACTGAACCTTACTTCAACCAAATTATAGTTTGTATTTATCTCCATCAACCTACTTGGAGATGATAAAGACGAATGACCATCTCTACATCCTCTATATAATGGTTGTTTCGCTGCATCTTACATACTAAAAATTTGAAGTGTTTCTATATTAGGTTCTTCATATGAAACATGCGATGTCTCTATATTTAAATATCATTAACCATTTGAACCATACAACCCCAAAATTTAATTCCGTTCTAGGTTCTTTTGTCCTATCGGTCAATGATTCGCTAGCGCTACTACTACCAACATCATCATGTCTTTCTCCATGTAAATATAAAATCTTATAACCCGAAATAAAACCATTTCAATACAAGTGATTACATACTAAAGCTATCATGATATTATGAGAATTCCGACATAAAGAGTATGGACATTTTAACTTACGATTGTTTTGTGACTGAGGTTGTCAACATGCTAATTCCATGAATTCGCAAACACCGCGTGCATATTCGTCTTTCAAAAGCTTTGTGTCTTCATTCATCCTTTCACCATCCATGATCGAAAATAGAGAATAGACATTTTTTATGATTGTGTGTAATGTTTGTGAATGGTGAGTGAGGGTTCTAGTTTTAATAGAACATTTTATTGATGGATTAATGACAATGAGATTCTTAGGTGAATCTTTTTACTAAAAAATAAATAAAAATGAGTAATTACTAAGAATTGATTCTTAATAAGAAGTTTTAAGAACCTCCTAAGAATCCTTAAAGCATCTCCAATGGTGGTATCTTAATTTGAGTATCTTAAATGTAAAAAATGGTTTTTCATGTTTTGAGATACCACTTAGAAATTGTGTTTTAAAATTAACTCCAATGGTGGTATCTCTTTTTGAGTATCTCAAATACAAATCTCTCAAAACCAAAACCAAAACTCTTAAAACCAAATCAAAACAAAAACCAAAACTCTCAAAACCAAACCAAATCAAAACAAAAACTCTCAAAACCAATTCAAAATCAAAACCAATACCAAAATGCAAATGTGCAAATTTCAGAACAAAATGCAAAGAAAGTACTCACATAACTGAACCAAACTTCTTTCGTTTATTTCTAAAGCATCCTTTGATGGTAAGCTATCATCTTCATTTCTATTATCTGAGATAAACATCAATACAAAAGTTAAGCGAAAGAAAATGTAAAATTCGGAGTCTCTTATCCTTACAAAACACACCTTTCGGTTTCCCATGAGTTGCGAGCCAACCATCATTATCTTCATCATCAACAAGCACTTCACCTCTTGCAGCTTCATATTCTTCTGCTATTGATGCAGCTCTTCTTAGACAAGTATTATCGAATTCGTATATAAACCCATAAGCTCAATCCATAAATTGTAAATCTAACAAGAAAGCAGCTTTAAAGGTTTCAAGTTTACCATTCCTCGTAATCAAAGCTGTTTTTTTTAAAGGCAAGTAAGGCTTCCTTTTGTTTGGTTCACCAGATTCCCTAATTCAAAGGAAAAACCAATGTATCAAAGCTTACCAATCAATCAAAGATATAGAAAATCGCCAATTCAATCTAATAGTCAAAAAAGTTATAACCTTTATGTCCAACCCATATTCATAAAGAGTCAAAAATTTGCAACTTTGTTATCATATTCAAAAATTTGGAACGAACCATGACCAAGTTGGAAACTGATATATTGTGTTTTTAATAGATTTTAGCTCTTGTTTCATCTTCATTTTAGGTAGATTCACTTGCATTTAGGAATATATAGGTTTCATTTGCATATCATTTCATGTTTCAGGTGTTGAAGGTTAGTAAAAATAAAAAGGAGATCAATTGGATGCAAAAGAGCTAAAAAGGGATTATAAAGATCAGATCGACACGATTTAAAGATCAAGAGATTTGGGGATTTACCAATAGGAATTTCATCATGGCATTTTGAAGAATATTGTATCAATGCATTCAAGCTTTCCATAGAGAAAAAATCACCTTAAACGCCCCAGGGAATTGCAAGATATAAACCGGCAAAGTTCTGATCCGCTAGATTTGAAGCTCCAGGCTGTTTGCCCCAAAGATGCATCTTTTACACCAACTTCCATTGCGATTTATGATATTGCTCATTTTAATTCATAATAGTGGGCATTTATATATGTTATTCTGCATTATCCCGAGTGTTTTCCTTGCATATTTGGTGTATTTTTAGGATTCTAGGTGTTCGGGTCGGTTGGGAGAAAAAGATGCATTTAAGAGCATTTCAGAGTATTACAGAGCAAATCAGAAGAATTCCCGAAGTTCAGAACGAAGTGTTCGATCGTGCACATTGGAGATCGATCGAGCAAATGCTTTAGAGAAGTGCACGATCGGGCATTTCCCCTTGGAAAAATCCAAAGCATTGGATCGATCGAGCTAAGATGGAGAACGATCGTGCAACATTACAAAGTGCTCGATTGGGAAACCATTTGATCGATCGAGCACTTCACCCGAGAAGAACCAGAAAATTTCCACTTTTGCACTCAAGTCCTCAAGCTTATCAAAATTTTCATATTTCTAATTATTTACTTTTTAGACTATAATAGCCTTTGGCTTAGGTTTATTTTGCTGATGCTTTTTACAACTTTTGAGCTTTTACTGGGAGAAGAATTCCTGAACCTTGTATTTGGAGAAGAGATTTTGAACCCTTATTTTAATATATTTATGATGTGTTCTTCTTTGATATTATGTTATTCATCCTTTGCAATGTCTGATTAGTTCGCTAGTTAGGTTTTAGGGTTTCCTAAGGAAGCCAGGTTTGAATGTTAGAATTAATATTGTAAGATTTAATTTATTAGGTTCTTAGTCGAAATTTGTTTGTAATGCATGAATTAGCTTGAGCACCTAGTTCATGATAATAGATTAATAAATACAAAGAGATTGATTTAGAAACCTAACCTAATTTAGATGAATAAGTGTTTTTGCTTGCGAGAGTATTGTCTTAAATGCTTATGAACAAGAATCTGAACTGTAATGCTTGATCGAATTATTCAGAAATGGCGAGAGTTTGTTTCTGGTAATTCGAGTATAGGGTTTACTACTCCGAGAGGAGATTATTCGATTTTCGTTTTCCATGTTGAGAACTATTTTCAAAGAAAATCCTGCATGTTAACTTTGACTTTAAATCTGAATACCTACGGATTTCCCTAATGCCTGACGCTTTCAATTACTGCTTGATTCCATTACAAACAATCTTTTTATTCTATCTTAGCTTGATTTGAGATAAAACTAAACGTTGTACTGTCTGGTCTCTGTGGGATTCGACCCTATCTATACTACTGTGATATGTTCTCTGCAGTGTAGTTTAGGATTTAAATTCTTTCTCTATCATAATTTTGGCGCTGTTGCCGGGAACCAATACTGCCTTTCAAGTTTTTTATTAGAATATAGTCTAAGGTTTTTATTTTACAGTATTCATCTCGTTCTTTCTTCTTGTTTTTGTTTTACAAGTGTATGATCAGAAGATCTGACAAATCCTCTGAATTACTAAGCCTCAGTAACTCGGAACTTGGAAAGATAGAACGCTCAAACCGAAAAGCAAAGAAAGATGCATGCTCATCCAATTCAATGGCTGAAAACGTTGATCTCATCAATTTGGTCGCACCTGAAGGTCACAACGATCCACCTGCTTTTGGACTCAACCAATTGATTATTCATCAAGAGTGAGGTGGTGGTAACAACAATCAAGTGCCACAAGGACAACAAAGAGCTGTTAACAACCAAGCTCCACCAGAAAATCCCCTCAGAACATCGATGCAAGAAACTTTATCTTGTATGGAGATCCAGAGAGAGTCGCTAATCAGCTCAATGCTCATAACCATCCTCTATTTAGTTCATTCAACAATCCCCAAGCATTCTATGCTAACATGAACCTCATCCAACCTCCACAACCTCAGTGAAGGGAATACCAATTTCCCATCCAGCTCGTTCAGATGATATGTAAAAACCAATTCAGTGGTTTATCAAATGAGCATCCAATGGATCATATTGACACTTTTGAGGACATCTGCAGTACTATCAAATTCAATGGAGTATCTCGCGATTTCATGCACTGTAGCTTGTTACGTCACTCTTTAGTTGAAAGAGCACTTCGCTGGTTAAAATCTCTACCTGCTGGATCTATAGTAACTTGAGATGATTGCAAAGCCAAGTTTATCAATCACTTTTTCACTACCAATAGGACTAACAATTTAGGGAACAAGATCTCTGGTTTTGCACAAAACCTTGTGGAATTATTCTATGAATCTTGGGAGCGATTCAAGGATTTTCTTCGTGAATGCCCCCACCATGGTTTCTCAAATGTAAGTCTCCTAAACACCTTCTATAAATAAATTGATCATAAATACCAGTTGTCCTTAGATACAGCAAGCGATGGAGACTTTATGAAAAAACCTGTTCCAGATGCCTATCGTCTAATAGAGAACCTAGCAGTCAGTAACAACAATCATTGCCCAGAGTTTGACCGTCGAACCAAAGCATCTACTGATAACACGTATTTTAAGTGTCAATTGTATTATAGTGGTGCATCATGGGTTTATAAATTTATATCACACAGACATGTCATTGTAGTATAGATAGGTTGTGAATCCAAATGGGTGTGATTCTAACACTCTAGATGCAGTGGAACTACTAATTCGAGCTGAATAAAAGGATGGGGGTTTACTAACAACTCCTAAAAAACAGAACATAGCAAACGTGCATAAAGTAAAAACATAAATGAGAGAAAGCATGCGTAAATGAAAGATAGACAGCTAGTGAACGTAAACAGAAAAGCAAAATGGGTAAAAGTGCAATCAAATGTAAACAGTTCTTGGGAATGAGGGTAATTGACCAGAGATCCGTCCTGAACTCCATAAACTCCTAACATACCTTAAGCAATGAGCTACCCATAGACAGCAGATTCATATGCAATCAAGTCCAATATCTTGATAAATGGAATCATCCTAAGCAATCACCAGACTAACTCTCGTTAACGGTACAATACCTAGTAGGCATGAAGTACCAATATACTAAAGCTAATAAGCACCCTTTAGGCTAGGATATGAAAATCTCTGAAATTACCATGTTCATGCATTTCATTGAACACCTTCTGAGTGCTGAAATGCCTATAAACAGATTTTAATTGTTCAGAAAGAAATCAACATGAAGAGCAATGAAACAGAAGGGATCTATTGCAATCAAACTTAGGAGCCTAGGAGGAACAAGAAATCAACACCAGTTTACCCCATTCTCAGGAACCTAAGGTAACTACTCACTACATATGTTTGATGCGAACTCAGAAAAACAGGAAAGCATAACTACTAAACAGGACATTCGAATCAAAAGTCAACGATGATAAATAGCAAGATCACTAAGTTAAAAACGTGATGAAGATGATGAACAGCAAGAACACTAACCTAGAAAAACAGAGTAACAATGAAACAGTAGCAAACCAGAGAAAGTGATCAAGGTGAAAATGAGATTAAAAGCATAAGAACGTAGATCAACATGCACCAGATAGTTCACAGTCCTAATCTAAGCTTGAAAAATGAAGAAATGGAAGGTAAACATAAATTTAATCAAAGATATGAGTTTTACATGAAGAACATGAAGAACAAAAACAGAGAAAAAGATAAACCTAAAACAAGACAAAAAATGGCTCAAAATTAAAACTTCCTCGAAATGGAGGCGATTTAGGGTTTTTATAGTGTTTGAGAAAAGTCATAAAATGCATAAAAGAAAAAACGTAATGATTAATCTGAATTTTGGGTCTGGTCCATCCTGAAACCGATTTGGTCGGGTCAGAGTTGCTTGGGCTCGAGCTGGAGGTCGAGGCACAGAATGAGATGATCAAGCCGGGAAAAGGGCGTGATCGAGGTAACTTGTGGCTCGTGATCGAGCCACTTTGATGCTGGTCGAGGCGAAGACGTTCCGGTCGAGGCGTGAAAGCGTGAGCTCGAGGCATACATGGAGCGTGTGATCAAGCCAAAGAGAGTTGCATGATCGAGGTGGAGATTAGCCAGGCTCAAGGTGCCGAGATCAAGGTGAAGGACCAGGACGATCGAGCCGGCTTAATGGTGGCTTGATCACGGGATCGAGGTGAGGGGCCAAGAAGATCGAGTCGGCTTAATGGTGGCTCAATCACGGGATCAAGGTGATGGGCCGAGGCTCAATGGTGAACTTGATGTTAATCAAGCCGAGTGATGCTGGCTCGATGTAGAAGTTGGTCCCTCCTTGTGCAATTTCTCTTCCTTCTCCAAATTTCAATATCTTTGTGAAAGCTTATGAAAATCCTGAAAAATCTCTAAATGCGTATGTATGCAATGCTAATGCAAAACTTTCTAAAAATTGCAAACTTACTAATAAAGTCTATGGATGCAACATATGTACAACTAAAAGACCCTTAAAGGATTCTAAATGATTCCCTAAAACCACTAAAATGCAGAGACATCATCTACATTCTCTGCTAACTCAGAACTTTCAGAGATGAAAAGAAAATTCTCAGAGATGAAAGGACTGCTTAATCAACTTCTCAAGAATCAGAACCCGAAACATGTTAGCTTTGCTGAAGATATAGAAGTTGATTGTTTTGCGGCTCATGAGCAAAATACTATGGGAGTTGAAAAGGAAGTGAGCTATATCAATAGCCAAGGGCAAAAGGTATACAATCAAGGGTACAACAAGAATCATCCCAATCTCTCTTGGAGGAGTACTAATGTAGAAAATCCTCAAGATAAAGTTTACCCAACTCAGCAAAAACCTTTTGTGTAGAACTCGAATCCAGGCGGTTTTCAACAAACTTCTCAGCCTGTTTACCAACAACCTCAACCCCAAGCTCAACAAAGTAATTCAATAGAATTGATGTTCAAGCAACTCTTAGAAGGACAACAACAATCTCAAAGGGAAGTCAAGGAATTGATAAAAAAGTTTAAAGCCCTTTCTACACATGTAAAACAATTGGATATTGAAACACCCCATCCCGAACACAAAGTCCGTAGACGGCCGTTTCACGCCAAAGTCACTAAGTGACTCGGCCAATCAATATGTTTTTAAGCCTTAGCCGTTTTTATGTCAAATTCATATGATGTTCAATATTTTGATTAAGCCAGGTAAATCCGAGACTAAATGATGCAATGGAATAAAAGAGTGATTTTATTAATATAAAAAGGATTCAATACAACTTGTTCAATTTCACTATAAAAGTCTATGAGAAGTTAAACATACTGATCCTATAAATTACCCCGTCTTGTATGTAGAAACCCGTATTTGATGAAGAATGTTTTATCGATTTGTATATATATTTCGGT
>OVBE01013146.1:0-12912 GCA_900406425.1 Iberis pinnata
TTTGAGAGAGAAATTTCCTTGTTTTTCTTTAATGTATGTCTCTAGGGGAAAAAATGTAATGTCTGATAAGTTAGTTAAGTTAGCTCGCTCTTTCCATAGGACTCTATATTACATTGGTTGTTCTGTTCCGGTCTGGTTCACCAGACCACCTCAAGTTTGAGTAATAGAATGACCGTTTTGAGGGAAAAAAAATCATATATATATATATATTGTAAATACTAATACATTGTCAAAATAAATATAATTGCAGCCAAATACGATTATATAAATACAAGAATAAATTGGATTTAGAAGTTATGTATAATTAAACTATTTGAACAAAATGTAGTATTGGTTATCCGAATGAACAATCAACATCATCCATAAATGAGTGTTTTAAATGTGGGCTTTATACGTTCATAGAGGCCCATTTAATAAACGGCACGTAGTTTCCATCTCGCTGTCTGCTTTGTTATTCTTCTTACTGTCTGGGTTTTGCGATTCTGGAAAATTCCTCTACTATCATAACTGATTCTTGGTCTTGATTGATTGGATCTATTCGATTAGAGATGTAATCAAATTCCATTGTTTCGAACAATTTAAACACCTAAATCTTCAATAATCTCTTTTGTTCACTCGTTAATGTGATGGTGATTTTGGTTTCTGATCAGGAAACACTCACCTGATGAAGACGGAGCGGATGCTTTCGAGAAGGACGAACACACGCTTCGAGAAATCATCACCATCAAGGTTTTTTTATTTTTTTTATGTGCGAAATCTCTTTTTGGTTTTGTAACACTAATTGATGGTGTAGTTGGTGGAGAGTGGTGAGAAGGAGAATCTGATGGAACTCGTGAGAGAAAGATTATTGGAGTGTGGTTGGAAAGATGAGATGAGAATTGCTTGCAGGTATACCGTAAACCTAAAATTAGCATTTGTTTGATTCTTCAAAATTCGATGAATGCTGCAAATTAGCATACTTGTCCATGGAAAATGCATGATGTTGATAAGCCTTGGAGAGCTAACACTTTGAAATCTATTATGTTTTTAAGTAGAGAGGCATAAAGTTATAAAATTGGTGAAAAGCAAGCAAAATGAATAAACTTTTTTAAAAATTTGGTTGAATTAACAATTGAAGCTACTCTGCAGGGAGCATGTGAAGAAGAAAGGGAGAAAAGATGTTACAGTGGATGAACTGATCCGAGTGATCACTCCAAAAGGAAGAGGTAAATATGATAACAAAGACCGACTTTGTTAATAATCCTTTTGTTGGCAATGCCAATGAATGATTCTTTGTATATTGGGCAGCCTCAGTACCAGATTCAGTCAAGGCAGAGCTACTTGACCGAATACAAAACTTCATTGTATCAGCTGCTCTTTGAACGACTAATTAGTAAGAGGCTGTAGATCATTTTTAACCAATGTATCATCTTATTCTTGCTCTATCTTCCCCTTTTTTTTTCTTGTAATCTCAAGATAAAGGTCGTCTCAATACTAGCTTTTTGATCAAACATGATACCAAATATGTTACAGTTAACTGTGTAACCCAAAACCGAACTCTGGATAAATTAACCGAACCGAAACGGTCATATGAAGAAGATAACAAACTTGGATTCCCTCTTTAATCTTCAGGGGGCGAATGCTGGGGAACAGAATGATATCGACATCTACTTGTGAATTTTTGGTACATTTGGAAGGTAAAGAATGACTTTATTTACAATAATCGCCAATCGGACACACGAAATATGGTCCACTTGGTGGTTTTTTAAGCAAAAGAATGAACCTTAGTTCAGGCAAACTTATCTCGACACAAAATTGCGGACAGTGGTAGTTTACAGGAAACGACTTCATTATCCATTTTGAATTTGGATCATTATCGGTGTGTTATATTGACGGATCGTGAAAACATATTGAGTGGCTTAGGTTGGGTTTTATAGGATCCAACAAGAGGAACGTGTGTAGGCCTTCAGGGTACGCGATGTGGTGTTTCACCACTTCATGTCGAATTTCTCAATTTATTCTAGGCAAATGACCGTCTCTCATCTAAGGGTAATTTTTTTTTTTTCGACATGAAACCTTTATTATGAGCCAATAAAGTCATTTTGTACCGCATTCAACAACAAAACTTAGACAAGATTCAAAGATACAATATGCAGAGCATTCTAGTAATGCGTGTTTAGATAAAAGGTCAGAACATTGATTTGCTTCTCTTTTGACAAATACAAAATGAATAGTTGTAAAATGATATTTCCACTGATTGATTACACGAAGGATAGTTTGAAGACGATAGTTGGGTTGACGTTGGTTAATGGTGTTGATCAGTGACAAGTTATCACTCTCTATGATTACCTGACGATGACCAAGAGACCATGAAGCCTGTAATCCCCAAAGAATAGCATTGGCCTCAGACTCTTCTATTTCTATTCGTCCCTCAAATCGTCCAAAACCACATTGAAGGATTTCACCATGATTATTACGTATTATCCAGTCGAGACCCGATTCAGGAGCATCAATGTGATGGCTGGTATCGACATTGCATTTAACAAAATGTGCTGGTGGCGGGGTCCAAATGGGTGTATGGGAACTAGAACCTATGATAGCACGATTAGGATTGTCATTAATCCATTCCAAAGCATCTGCTTGGGCGAATGAATATGTATCTGCAGGAGTAACACATTTCGACTGAAACACAAATAGATTCCGACCTTTCCAAAGCCTCCAAAGGATTAGGATAGGTAGGAGAGAAACAAAACGGTCGGAGGGATTAGCATTGAGATTCGTCAGCATCTGTATAAGTTTAGTATCCATCGATGTTGATGAAGTAGCATCCGGGATGCCCGAAATACGCCAAACAGATTGGGCAAAAGGGCACTCATAAAAGATGTGGAAATCAGATTCAATGTAACTGCAACAACGAAGGCATACTGCAGAGGCAGGGATATGTCTGCGAAGGAGATTGGAAGTGGTAGCCAATGACTGAGTGGCTATGCGCCAGAGAAAATGACGTAACTTGGGTTGAATATTGGCTTTCCAGATGAGCATAGATAGATCTGGTGCAATGGGTATTTCGTGAATGGAGGGGTTTAAATGCATCGGTAATGCATCTAGGGGTATTTTTTGCACAATTTTTTCATTAACTTAAAAGATTTAACACAAATGATTGAACGAGCAGAGGAGTGGCCAGCTTCGCAGCGGAATTGTCAGATTTAGGTAGGAAGCTACCTGCTCTGAAAATTAAGAAGAGATTTCAACAAGAAAGTTGATTCCATCGCCAATATAGCAAGGACTAGCAATAGGCTTTTTTATATTGATTTATGGTCACCACCTTGGTTTGTGGATACGGTTCGTTTAATATAATATAATGTTTGTAATGGAAGAAAAAAACATTTATTATTTTTGCTATTCAAATGCCAAAATAATTCCCGAATAGGAGAATATACATATATTTAAAATTCTAATAAAAGCTTAGCACATGTTAATGGTTGGTCAGCCAAATTTCTTTCAAATGGAGGAAAAGAGGTTTTGATCAAGTCAGTAGCACGGGCTCTACTGTCATGTTTTAAGCTGTCTTTGGGCTTAATTCAAAAGTTAACTAGTGCTATTGCTAATTTTTGGTGGAGCACAAGAGCAAACTCACGAGGTATTCATTGGGTGGCATGGTTTAAGCTCTGTCTTCCTATAAAACTTGGGGGTTTTGGTTTCAAATCCTTGGTTCATTTCATTCAGGCGATGCTTGCGAAACAGTTGTGGCGTCTCTACCAAAATCTCAATTCTCTTTTCGGTCGGATTTTCAAGGAACGATATTACCGACATAATTTACCATGCCATGCCCCAAAACCCACTAGACCATCTTATGGATGGCGCATTATTTGGGTATCTAAAAGCTTATTAACTCAAGGCACACGCTCTACAACTGGAAATGGGAGAAAATAGTTATGTTTCGAAAGATAACTGGCTACCAAAGGAGGTACCGATGCCGGCCCAGCCATCTAGTGCGCTGGTTGACCAAGATTTGCGGATACACAGTTTACTTAAAACAAATTCTACCCTCTGGAATGTTGAATTGATACGCCAAATAGTATCTCCCTGAGATATTCCATTTATTTTTAGTATTAAACCATCTCTTCGACTAGTCGATGGTTTATGCTGGAATCATACCAAATCAGGGCTTTACACGGTGAAATCTGGTTACACGCTTCTGGAGTCCCATCATAATTTCGAGACGGCGTTTCAACTACAAAGACCAAATCTTAATGGTATGAAGGCACAAGTGTACTGAATAGGTGCCCCATCGAAGATTCGACATCTTTTATGGCAAGTCTTATGGGGAGCTTTAGCTGTCCAGGATCACCTAGTTAGGCGAAAGATTAGGGTCGATAATGTTTGTGTGTTGTGGCGCAATCGGTTAACCATGTCCTTTTTGAATGTTCCCATGCTTTACAATCATGGGCCTTGTCAAACATTCTCTCACGGATTGGAGTCTTTCCTACCAATTTACTGAATGAAAATATGAGTTACCTTCTCTCTTTCCCGAAAGGAGAGCTGGAGGAATTCAAGCGGATAAGGAAGTACCCGTGGATTATATGGCTCATTTGGAAATAAAGGAACGACAACTTATTTTCTGAGAAATGTTGCGACCCACAAGCTATCCTTAACCTAGCTGAAAATGAGTCAAATGAATGGTATCAAGTATATCTAGTGGAACAAAGGACCGTCCAACAACAAACACAATGTCCAAAGTTGTTATCTGCTCATCATACTGTTTGTTATGTAGATGAATCCTGGAAACCTGGCTCAACCACGAGTGGTATAGGCTGGTTTCTCCATTATCAGGATAACACAGCGGATATTCTAGGAGTAAGAGAGCTTAGACGCGGGCGTTGCCCCCTTCATATGAAACTGCTAAGCCTTCTATGGGCAATGGAAAGCATCCTCCGACGCGGTCTCATATGTAATATATTTGCTACAGATCCTACTGAAATGGTCACAATGGTTTTAAATTCGTTAGATTGGCTCGCTTTTGTCGCGGAACTAAAGGACCTAAGTTATCCGAAGTCTTTCAATCTTACGAATAGATTAATTTATCAACCGAGATCACAAAATGTGAAGGCCGATTTTCTTGCTCGACAAGCCCGGAAGCGGAAACGTATATTCGCATCGGTGGATAACAGCATTCCTTCTTGGATAAATGATGTTCATGGTGTCTTAAATCGTTAATTTCGATGTTTTTATTTCGGTGTAAAAAAAAAAAAAAGCTTAAATAATTGATAGTAAAGCAAAACATAAAAAAGTGGACCGACGACTACTTTGTATATTTGTTTCCTTTGATCGAAAGCAAATCCCATGTGACATCACATTCCAAAAACAAAATGTGAATCCCTCTATGCATCACACAACTTGACGATCATGATAATCTCTTTCTTGAAATCACTTTAAAGTTTAATCCTTCCATGTCAGAAAATTTTGTCCTTTCCTCCCAAAGCACTCTTTCTTCCGACATTAACCAATGGATCACTCTATTCTCTAGAAAAAAGGAACCTTAATCTTCTATTCTCCTCCTTTATCAACCACATATAAATACACACACTAATTCTTATTTATTGATCCACTACTATCTCTCTACATAGTACATAGCAAGATTGATAAAGATGTCTGATTGGGGACCAGTTTTTGTCGCGGTGACGCTATTCGTGCTGCTAACTCCGGGACTGCTGGTTCAGGTACCAGGGAGAAACCGAGTGGTTGAGTTTGGAACATTTCAGACAAGTGGTGTTTCGGTTATTGTCCATACACTCATTTACTTCACTCTTGTTTGTATTCTCTTGCTCGCTCTCCAAATTCACATGTACATCGCTTAATCTAATAATATAACATATCTCTCATTTTTGTACTAATCTTTTCTAGAATTTTATTGTCATTTTTCTCTTTTATTTGAAATTGTTGTGTATAAGAAACAAAGTGGTTTCATACACACTAGTTTTTTGAACATCTATGTGTCAATATAAGATTTTATAAAATTTTATGATATTGTTCAATCTAGTTCTCGGTTTTGATTATAATTGTAGAGAGGGATGTGTGTCTAAAAGCTTACTTGATTTGGTAAAATTGAAAATATCATGTCTGCATGTGAATTAATCTATGTCTTATTTAATCCTAATAATGAGTCTGACTGATGATATACTTTAGTAGAATTTAAAAGATCGATATAAATTTGATTGATTGTTATTTGTTACTCCAGTAGTTACATTGTACTTTATCAAAACCAGCCATATATCTAAAAAGACTAAATATTCAACTTTGTTTTGATATATTGTAAACAAAAGTGCAATATACCGATCTGATTCTAAGATTTTAGAAGTTGCAATATATAATGAAACAAATGAATCGGTTTTTTAATTAAAATTTTGAAAATATATCGATCATTAAACTAATTTAAATAAAAAATGAAACGCAAGGTCATGATTACTTTACTTAGCCCTCTGGACGGGTTCCAGTAAGAGAAGCAATTTATTAAATTTTGTACATTTATTAATTATCCAACCAAATAATGAAGAGTAACAGCGTAACTTGTTTATGGTCTGCAAGGTAATTTAATCAAACATATAAAAAGTAAGAAAAGACCTTTAAGAAAAAAGGAAGTGGAGATTAGGTTGACGAAATTTTTTAAAAACAATACTAAGAATCCAATTAAATCCTGTTCTTTAAAGTGTTGGAGTTGAATTAATTAGTTATTGAATGAAATTCATACGAAGTTGTATTCACTTTATAATTGGGAATATATCTAAAGTAAAAGTCTTAAACGGGATTATACGTGCACATTTGATCTGTTCACTAAAAACATATAAAGTTTTAATTCATGAGTAGTCGGTCCGTATCTATGGATGTTTTCTGTCTTACAAACTAGTTGTCTTACTTATTGTATTTGCAACTTTTGCATAGATATCAAATCAGAATATTTTCAAGATAAATGTTATGTATACATATTAAAATTTTATATGATAAACTAATTTTTTGTATTTTTTTTAAAGAGAACTGATGATTTCGGTGGAGATAAGAACGGAAACGCTTAAAAGTGAAGCTTCTATAGTAGTTGTGATAGACATTTAGTAGCTAAAATTTTCATAGAATTATATATTGTTTTTATTTATAAATTTGCAGCATTTTAAATTTTAATATATTATTAGCAATTAATATTTTTATGATTTAATTAATATTTAACTATTTGAACCATGAACGAATTCAATGGTATCTCTAGTATTTATTGACTAGAATTATACTAAATATTTTAAACTATTAATTTATTTTATTTTATATTACGAATTATACGAAAATATTATTTTTACAAATGAATAACAATTAATAAAAAAAATATTAACATCAATTATATAAATGATTTTATTATTATAGATATTTATTAAAAATTACACCAGTTTTATTATCATTTATAAAAGACGACACTATTTAAAAACCATATTTAAAAACTGACACTAGTTTTTACTATAACTATACAAACGATATAAATATTAACATCAACTATTAAAAAAGAAACAAATGCTAACTGATGTTGAATATAATATTAATAATAAAATCAATTTTGTAAAATATTACAGTATTTAAATTATTTATAATAAATAAAACAAATAATAACATCAATTTTATAAACCGGTACAATATTAAAATAATTTATAATAAATAAAACTATTATTAATATCGATTTTACAAACCAGTGTAATATTTAAATTATTTATAATAAGTGAAACTAACATTAACATCAATTTTATAAACTAATATAATACTTAAATCATTTATAATAAATAAAACTAATATTGATGCAATATTTAAATTATTTGTAATAAATAAAGCTAATATTAACATCGAGTTAATGAGCTGACGCAAAATATAATATCATTTTGAATAAATGATACATATAAACATCAATCACATAGTCGATGCAACATTAACAGCAATTATTTTTATTCATGTCGAAAATTTGCATCATTAGTTATTAGATCACTTGTTAAAATGATGTAAAATTTATTTATATCATTTATAAATTATGCTAAAATAAAATAAAAAATGATTCAAAATATGCTTTTTCTTGTAATGTTAAAATGTGAAAATAATTGATATTTTATTAGATTAGTTATTATTATTATTATTATTATTATTATTATTATTATTATTATTATTATTATTATTATTATTATTATTATATAAATATACTATCATGATTTTATTAACTATCTAAAACATCTATATATAATAATAAATTTACATGATATTAAAATAAGTTATCCAAAGACAAAAATTCGTTAGACTGTAATTGTAATTTAACGTGAACTAGTATGTGAGATATGTTTTTATAAATTTTATTTATGTTTAAGTCGGTTCGTACATGATTTGGATTGGGCTAGCTACAACATATATTCAAGATTTGTTTAACAATAAGCTCTTTCTTCCTCCTTTTCTCTTGTTTTCATAACTCTAAATCTAAAACTAAGGTGGTTAGGTTATCGGCATAAGAGGTGGAAGGCACCTCATCGGTTTCTTCTGACTACAACATCCGTGCATCGCGATTTTCAGATTCACCGGCGAACTTCTTATGCGATCACTTTCGAATGTTGTAATTTCTCATCCCTCATCAATGTGAGTTCACCAGAATAATTGAAGCAGTTAAGCAACCAGACAGCGACAAAATCTGGCCAAAACTTCTCGCGGTGACTCGGATCGGACGACAGAGCTATCTAGAACGAAAGACCTTAAGACAGAGTATCACCACTCGTCGAAAGTAAGTGAAACTTCTTTCCATGTTGATGGCGCGGAGACTGCAACCTTCAGGAAGAGGAAATTTTTCCAGATAAGTTAATTGGTGATATCCCTGTTTCGTCGGAAACCTAGTTTCTTTTTCCAAAGATCTTTGCGGTGACTCCAAAAGAGACCGTCCTCTTCTACTTTCTCTATCTTGCGTGGACAATGGTGATGTATTCTTGGAACTTCCACAAGATCACTAGAATCCAAATCCGGTTAGATCTGCGACGACAGTTTTCAATAACCTAGAGTTACTAAGGTTCTAAATTTAGACTTTAGTCCATGTTGGGCTTTAAAAAACCCATTTTTCCAATCCATGTTATTTATAAATTTTGGGATTAGAAGTTTCTTTGTATCTATTATATTAATATAAATCTTTTATATATATAAAAATTTGCTTGTTAGTCGGATCTTCGTTCCCTATTTAACTTAGTCTTTATATTGTTGTATTAAAATTTGCTTGTTACAAAAAAAAAAAAAATTGTTGAATCAGATGACTTGTCACATAAAAAAATTAGACTTTACATTTATTTTTGGATTTTAGTTCATTTAATGTTTATCTATAGTCTCAAAATTGGTAGATTATGATAAAAATGTGTGCTGGTATATTTGACTACTTCATATGTTGAATTAAATTTAGTTGATATAGTTAAAAATATAGGTGACATTAGTATATGCAGTCATATACTACATTATAGTCTATGTAGACCGACTATCACTTTTATCTAATTATAATAGCTTCGATTAATCTTTGACTCAAATATAATTTATAGCATATATACATATATTTGTGGAGAATTCTAAAAAAAATTCATAAATATGAGTATTCTAGAAATAGCACATATTTTTAATTTATTCCAAAAATATTATAAATTATTTTTTGTTTTAAAAATATCACAAATTGCAAAAAGCTTTTAAATTTTAAATTTAACCCTAAACACAAAAAACCAAACTCTACCTCTTTTTAAACTTTTTTTGTCAACCTGATAATTTATTTCATAGAGAAAAAGTTACAATGCATTCCATGAAATTATAGAATAGGAGTTGTGAATTCGTGCATATTTAGGTAGAGCATCAGCGGCTTGATTCTCCTCACGTAGTATACGCTTTACATGGGAGGAGGGGATCAGAGAAATGATATTAAACATAATGGTGTGATAGTAGATCTAGCAGACTGGTCATTTCCCGAATTTGCAATTGTGTCATGCACAATCTTAGAATCCGTACAAATTAAGACATTGTGATATTGGAGACGGCGCATAAACAATACTGCCTCTCGGAGAGCCTTAGCTTTAGCAAAAAGGCTTGACTCGACACTTGAACTTGATGTACGTCCACGTAAAATTATGCGAGAAGTATTATCATACAAAATCCAACCAATACCAATGTTATCTTGGGCAGAGATCCACGATGCATCAACACAACATAGGTAAGAGAATGTTCAGCTATGTGGCTAGATGGTCGTTGCATAGTAGGAAAAGTAATGGTATTCGGGGGATGGGAGCCATTGGGGAGGGATGCTTATGTCCATTCTTTATGGTATTGCAGAGGATGGTTGATAATTTGAGGGATGAACCATGTCTTGTTCTCGTACACTAGAGAGTTTCTGCTTTTTCATATGGACCAGGCAATGAAAGGTATTAGAGGTATCTCATGGTAGTTAGAGTGTGGATAGGCTAGTAAATTTATGAGATGGCTTGGAGGTCAGATGGGGATGTCGAGGGGGAATATCCAAGTGGGAAAAGTGTCCAGATCTCTCGACTACCACGACATTCAAATAGAAGATGGGGTATGGTTTATGGGTAATCACCAGCACAGTGAGGACAATCAGGGGTGAGCGTCGATTTGCATTGATGGAGAAGAGAAAAGATAGAGAGTGCGTTATGCAGGGCTCACCACAAAGATAATTTTAGTTTATGAGGAACATCCCATCACCAAATGATCTGATGCAAATCATTGGTAGGTGGATTTACTTGCTGATGAAGTAAACGATATCTTGAACGAACAGAAAACTGCCCATGTGAGGTATAGTCCCATCTCAAAACATCCTCATGTCAAAAAAAGGATGGTGTTAGTGAAAGTATGAGGGGCATATCATCTGGCTCGATAAGGGACTCAAGCAGGGGAATGTTTCAAGTAGTCGAGGATCGGTCACTAAGGCTAGAGACTGTATGAGTTAAGTCCGACAGTGGAAGGAGCGTGATTGGGGGTCGAAGAGGCGTAGTGGGCAGCCAATTATCATACCATAGTCGAATTTTTTTTCCTTATCCCACCACATGCCTTATACCTCTTAAAAGAAGTGTGTTACCCATAATGATTCCTTTCCATGCAAGGCTGGAACGGCGAGCTAACTTTGCCTCCAACATGGAATTGTGCGGGAAGTATTTTGATTTATAAACTTGGGCAAGTGGAGAGGAAGGATTGGTGAGAAGCCGCCAATTATGTTTAGCTAGCATAGCAGTGTTAAAGTTAAAAAAGTCTTTGAAACCAAGACCCCCAGGCTTTTAGGTTGATTTAAGGTATGCCATGAGATCCAAGGAATAGATGTTTGTGTATCATTAGACGACCACCAAAATGTTCGAATAAGTGAAATGAATTGATGGATTAGTTTCTTGGGGATAGGAAAACATGACATACAATAAGCTGGTAAGGCCGTTAAAACCGCCTTGATTAGTATTTTTTTACCAGCTGGCGACAGTAACTTTGAGAACCAAGAGTTGGTGCGATGCTCCATACAATATAGTAGATATTGGAATGCAAAGGTAACGTTACGAGGTATAGAGCCCGGTAGTCCCAAATATTTGGAAAAGCCGGTGGAGTCATCAATGCCAAGTAGAGCCAAGATTGCAACCTTTAATGGGAGGGAGGAACACCTTTCCCAAAGGATAAGGAAGATTTGTGGAAATTAATATGTTGACCAGAAATAGAGGCATATAGGGACAAAGCCGCCTTATGAGTTCCACATTCTTGGATCGAAGCGCAATAAAAAAAGTGAATTGTCCGCAAAAAAGAAGAGAAATGGGGGGGCTACGGCGTGAAGCTCATAATCCATGCAATTGGCCTGTAGCATTGTAGTGGTGCAACAACATAGAGAGGCCTTCAGAACAAAGGATGTACAGATACGGGGCAAAGGGTCTCCTTGTCGGAGTCCTTTGGAAGGGATGATGTGTCCATGTGGATGTCCATTAATAAAAACATAGTAGGTGGAGGTGGTAACATATGTCATGACCCATTTGATTGAGGTAGTGTGAAAGCCAAGTGTATGCAGTAGTTGTTGGAGATAGTCCCAGCTAACTCGATCAAAGGCTTTACTAATATCCAGCTTACTCGTAGGGAATGAAGTTACTCATATGAGATCAAGACATTATCTGTAATGAGGCGCGAAGGAATGAAAGCAGATTGAGTTTCAAACTAAACCTAAACTCTATTTTAGTAACTCAAACCCAAAATTTAAATTCTAAACTCATAAAATTTACTTTTTATTTTTGTAACTTTTAGAAAAAAGATAATTTAATAGTACTTTTGAAACGTTTGAGATAATGAGTTATATATTGGAATTTGAACATCTTTTAATGGTATTCAAAATAATTCTTCTGTATTTTTTGTATCTTACGGTATAAAACTAGTATTTTATAATGTTTATGATCTAATTCGAAAATTGAGTTTTTCGTTTGATAGTTAATAAAACATAAATAAAAATTGAAAAAATACCTTGAAATACTATCAATAGAAGTTTAAATTTTAAAACTACTACACACTCCTAAAAGTTCTAAGAATACCATTAAATTATTATTTTTTCAAAAATACCACAAAAATAAAAAAGTGAATTTTAAGGATTTAGAATTTAAAATTTATGGTTTAGGTTCACTAAATAGAGTTTAAGGTTTAGTTTTGAAGGGGGCATGATTTGGTTTTGGGGGTTTTATAGTTTAAAGTTGAACTTTTAAAACTATTTCAATTTTGTGATATTTTTAGAACAAAAACATTTTTGTGATATTTTGGGAAATTTTGAAAATGTATAATATTTTTGGAATATACTTAGTGTTTTGTGGTATCTTTGAGATTTCCCAATATGCTTATTATTACACACACACACACACACACACGTATATATATATATATATA
>OVBE01013147.1:0-12912 GCA_900406425.1 Iberis pinnata
AAATAAAAAGTTAAAAGTTAAAATTAAAAAAATTAAAAATAAAAATTAAAAAGTTTACAAGTTAAAAGTAAAATTTAAAACTAAAAACTAACAATTTAAAATTAAAATCTAAAAACTAAAATTAAAACTAAAAACGAAATAATTATTTAATTGCTTATCATAATATTATTTAAGTTATAAAAAACGAAAAAAATTTGTCCAATAGGCAACCATGGACAACCCATTTAATATGAGCAATTATGGTTTTGGATGTCAATGGTCTTGGGCTTAAACGAACATAGTCAAAATATGTCCAAAATCTGATTGGACAAAAATGGACGGACCAAAATGGACTTGGACAACCCATTTGAGACCCTAATATTATTGAATGAATTGTGATTATATGTGAAATATCGAAACTATGAAACGAAAGCAAACTTGAATAGATTAATGATTCTTATGATACAAACCGTAATTTTTATTATTATTGTTGATGTTAATCTTTGATAATGATACATTTTTGTTGATATCAGGTGTACCAGGTGCCCAAAAGTCCATTTCGACTGAAGGCCCAGATGGACACCAATTTGAAGGAGCAAAGGTGGGCTTAGAAGGGCATAACCTAGGTGGGTCGATCTGACAAGCTGGGCTTTTCAGCTCGTGGCCCATTAGGTTAATTCATGTAATTAGGGTTTTAAGCATGTATTTCAAGTATAAATACCCATGTAATTACTCTGATTAAGATATATGAAATTCTTCTCAAGATTACTTTAGCTTTTACCCACAAGATCATAGTTTAACCTAACTGTTAAACCTTGATTCAACAGTTGGCGCCGACTGTGGGGACTACCTAGACGATCTTGTAGTTTTTTTTGCAGGAACAATCAACCAAAGCAATGACCATGGGATCAGTTGAAAATGCACCAGACGCATCTACCATCGATACGAGAAACAGGGACGACCGGGTCGATATGACGACATCTGCCATGAAGATGACGCCCCAGAAATCACCATGCAGGATTTACTCAACCAGATGAAGGAACAGAAGGCGAAAACCGATAAACTTAGAGTGGAGTCTCAGAACCTCAGGGCGCAGCTAGAAGGCATCACCGCGTCCACCGAGGAAAGAGAGGCACGCACCATAAACCGAGATCTATTCGGGGCATCTCACTAGACACCCGAGACGATAGGTGGGCACCAAGGTCGGCCTGATTACACTAATGTGACCAGATTCAGAACCACAACCGAAGATGCCGAGATGCAGAATATCCGCGAACAGCTGAAACTTATGAGCTCGCAGGTACACCAGGCCACCAGTTCGGCCCCTAACATACTTCGCGTCATAGAAGAAACACAAAGAACCCCATTCTCCAGGAGGGTTACCGACGTCTCAGTTAGGCACTCTGCTAAAATCAAGTTTACATGATACGACGGTAGGAGTGATCCGATTTAGTATCTAATAGCCTTCACAATCGCCATGGCACGAGCTCAGTTTTCCGCAGAAGAACGAGATGCAGCTTTGTGCCAACCTTTTGTGGAAAACTTATCAAGGTCGGCGCTGGACTTGTTCTCTCGTTTGGAACCTAGAACTATCAACAATTTTCAGCAACTTTCAACCGTGTTCATCAAGCACTACTCGATGTACATCGCAAAGAAAGCTTCAACAACCGACCTGTTGACACTGTCCCAGCAGGAGGACGAGTCGTTAAAAGATTTCATCGACAGGTTCAAAGGAGTTGTAGCTTGAATAGTGATCAACGACGAAGGAGCGATTGCCGCTCTGCGAAAGGCCCTATGGTTCAAGTCAAGATTCAAGGAAGAGTTGCTCATCAACCCTCCGCAAACACTAGAAGACGCACTTCATTGAGCTAAAAAATTCATTGAAATAGAGGAAGCGCACGCCTCGATGTCCAAAAACACCATGTCGCGAAACCTAGCCGAGATAGAGATGAAATTCCCCGGGAACCTAGGAAACACTATTCAAGAGATAGGCGGGGACACGCGACCTACGTGATCACAGAAAGTGGGAAAACCACAGACCAACCTCTACCTTTGGATGATGATCCGGAAGCATACTGCGACTTCCACAAACAAACTGGGCACAAAACCGCAGACTGCCGCCACTTACAGGCTATCTTATTGAAGGAATTTTAGGATGACGAGATTAACACTAACAGAAGCAGGTACAACGATCGACGACGAGGTGGACACTCGTGGAAAAATTCAACCACAAAGGACAAGGCTCATCAGGTCAACACAGCTCTGGAAAAAAGCTCGCATACCAGCGACGACATGGCACCTCTCATTCGAACACGAGATCGTAGCCCGGATGATCGAGCTGTAGAGGGATCATTACCAAGAAGACGAGTCAACGTGATCATGGGTGGTTTAACCTCCTGCAACGACTCTTTAAGATCTATCTGAAACTCTGAACGACGAGCCGTCACTGCACAAAAAGAGCAAACTGATATCACGCCGACCTCCCAGCCGCTTGAATTCAGGGACGCCGACCTAAAAGGACTAGGTCAACCTCACAACGACTTTTTAGTTATCGAACTGGTCATTGCGAACACAGAGGTGGCTCGAATACTTATTGATACAGGTAGCTCGGTGGATATAATTTAAAAAAAAACACTTGATAACATGGGAATCAGTGTCGACCTGATCAAGGACGGCAGCAAAACACTCACATGTTTCAGTGGCGAAACCGTTTCTTCCATCAGAACGGTCGAGTTGCCTGTTCAAGCCGGAGGGTCCACCCTGATGGTCAAATTCGTTGTCATGGAACAGGACTCGACGTTCAATATAATCTTAGGTACACCATGGCTTTACTCCATGAAAGCAGCGGTGTCGACCTACCACCAGTGCATCAAATTCCCAACAGATAGAGGAACATGGACTATTAGAGGAAATCAACGCGTAACCCGGACTTGCTTCCTGACAGAGCATCGTACGCGAACCTTGCATGTATAGAATAAAACCACGAGCCCACTGCCGACCTATAACTCCACACCGAAACTCAACAAGGTCGAACAAGTCAGTATTCACGACGAACATCCGGGCCGAACTACATGAATCGGGAAAGAGCTGGATGAAGCCATCAAGTCCAAACTAATCAAACTACTAAAGAAGAACGTCAGTACCTTCGCCTGGACCATAGACGACATGAAGGGAATNGGGAAAGAGCTGGATGAAGCCATCAAGTCCAAACTAATCAAACTACTAAAGAAGAACGTCAGTACCTTCGCCTGGACCATGGACGACATGAAGGGAATCGACCTATCAATCACCTGCCATAAGCTAAATGTGGACCCGAGCTACAAACCAATAAAACAAAAATGATGTAAGCTAGGAACAGAACGCTCTCAAGCAGTCAATGACGAGGTAGAAAAAATCCTGAACGTCGGCTCAATCGCTGAAGTGAAGTACCCATAGTGGCTATCCAACCCGGTCGTTGTTAAGAAGAAGAACGGCAAGTGGCGCATATGCATCGACTTCACCGACCTCAATAAGGCGTGTCCCAAAGACAATTTCCCCTTGCCTCACATAGACAGACTGGTGGAAGCCACGATAGACAACAAACTCTTATCTTTTATGGATGCCTTTTCAGGGTATAACCAGATCATGATGCATCATGCAGATCGGGAAAAAAACGCATTTATCACAGACAAGGGGATCTACTGCTACAAGGTAATGCCATTCGGACTTAAAAACGCAAGAGCAACCTACCAACGCCTAGTGAACAAAATGTTCGCCAGTGAGATCGGCAGGTCTATGGAATTTTATATTGACGATATGCTGGTTAAATCCGCCGAAGCCAATGATTACATCCAAAACCTAGAGAAGTGCTTCAAAACACTCAACCTCTACAGAATGAAACTTAACCCGGCCAAGTGTACCTTCGGAGTCACATATGGTGAGTTCTTAGGGTACATCATAACTAAAAGAGGGATTAAAGCAAACCCCAAGCAAATAGGAGCCATCCTCAACTTACCAGCACCACAGACAAAAAAGGAAGTACATAATCTCACAGTCCGTATCGCCGCACTGAACAGATTTATCTCTCGATCTATTGATAAGAGCTTACTCTTCTATCAAATCCTCAAACGAAACAAGTGTTTTGAGTAGGGATCAAAAGTGCCAAATCGGATTCGACGAGCTCAAATTATACCTAACGACACCCCCTGTACTTGCCAAACCCAAGAATGGCGAGATCCTCTACCCGTACATCGCAGTCTCCGAGGTAGCCGTCAGTGGCATCCTCGTAAAGGAAAACCAAGGGGAGCAGAAAATGATCTTCTACGTCAGCAAGTCGCTCAACGACACCGAGACACGGTACCCACCCATTGAAAAGATAGCCCTGGCAGTAATATCCGCATCTCGGAAACTACGACCTTACTTCCAGTCACATACCATCGTCGTGCTCAGAAACCAGCCACTCCGCACTATCATCCATAGCCCAAACCAGTCCGGAAGATTGACCAAATGGGCAGTCGAGCTTAGCGAATACGACGTGGAGTATCAAAATCNTCATAGCTGAAATCCCACCTGAAGCAAATACCACACCTCCACCAGATGTATGGAACCTTTATGTCAACAGATCAAGAAGGAAGCATGGGTCAGGTGCAAGTGTCCGACTCGAATCACCCACTGGAGAAGTACTTGAACAAGCTTTCAGGTTCAAATTTGAAGCGTCCAACAATGAGGCAGAGTACAAAGCGTTGTCAGCAGGGCTACGACTCGCCAAGAACCTCAGCGCTTTGCGCATACATGCCTTATGCGACTCTCAAATCGTCACCAGCCAGTTCAGTGGAGAATATGCTGCAAAGAACGACCAGATGCTGCAATACCACCAAATGGTTCAGGAGAAAGCAAGCGAGTTCAAAGGTTTTGAGCTTACCAAAATTCCTCGGAACAAGAACCAGCTCGCCGACTCACTGGCCAACATGGAATCCACCAACGAGCTTGAATTAAAATGAACCATCCTTATGGAGTATATAACTTCACCAAGAATCACCACCATGATGGCTAACGCCATCGACGACCTAGTTTACTATGAACAAGAATAGGACCAGCAAGGGTAACCCGACTGGCGCACCAAGATAAAAAATTACATACTTGCAGGAAAAGAACCCGAAGAAAAATGGGCAGCGCGATGACTTCGAGTCAAAGCAGCGAGATACACCATCGTTGACAAATAACTCTACAAATGATCTGCATATGGAATTCTACTACGGTGTATCAACGGAGACGATGTCCAACAAATCTTGGCCAAACTCCACGAAGGAGCTGGCGGAAGTCATTCTAGCGGGCGCTACCTAGCTTTACGCAAAAAAAAAGCACGGACACTACTGGCCGACGATGCTGCATGATAGCCAGGAGTTCGCCAAACGATGCAAGATGTGCCAGCGACATGGACCAACCAATCATGCACCCACCAAACCGCTAAACACTTTGGCAAGTCCCTACCCATTCATGAAGTGGAGAATGGACATGGTGGGACCTTTTCCGGTCGCAATAAACAAGCACAAGTTCCTGCTAGTGATGACCGACTACTTCACCAAATGGGTCGAAGCAGAATCATACGCAGCGGTCAAAACAAAACAGGTTTCACGTCCTAATACCACAAACTCCCAGTTCGTCACAGTGATTCCCGTACACAGGGTCATTAACGCCCTATGTTATATGTGAGTATTGCAGGTACATAACTTCATATGGAAGAACATAATCTGTCGGCACGACATCCCGTACGAAATCATGACGGATAACGACACCAGTTCTTGTGCAAAAACAGTAAAAGCCTTATGCGACAGGTGGAACATCCGGTTAAACCACTCCACGCCGAGGTACCCACAGGAAAATGGGCAAGCCGAAGCCATCAATAAATCAATAGTTGACGGGCTGAAGAAACGCCTCGATTCTAAAAAAGGACTCTGGGTCGACAAGCTGGATGGCGTCTTATGGTCCTACCAAACTACACCTCGACAGTCCACCAATCAGACACCATTCTCCTTGTTCCACATAATTGAAGCCCTAACACCATTGGAAGCAGCAATATCGTTTACGCCGAGATAAGTTACCAGAGAACAAAGCCATTAACAATGCGATGCTCCTTGATTCCCTTGACGACATCGAGGAGGTACGAGACAGAGCACTATATCGGATAAAAGCCTATCAACAAGCCACAAAGCAATATTACAACAAAGGCGTCAAGCAGAGAAGATTCAAAGAGGGAGACTTGATCTTACGAATGACCTACGCAAACACGGCAGAAGAAAACACTGGCAAACTGGGAGCTCGGTGGGAAGGTCCATACGAAGTGTCCAAGATAGTCAAACCTGGAGTATACGAACTAAAAGCCGAAGAAAGAACGTCGATACCGAACTCTTGGAATACCACCAAGCTTAAGAGATTCTATTCTTAGGTTCCTTTGTACCGTGAACTACGACATGGCTTGATCCTTGTAATCAGGGTACGCAGACAACACACTGGGTGCAGCTCTTTCAATTAATAAAAACTATTTTGACCACAGATTCAACGATCTCCGAGTCGGTCTTGGCGCCCTTTACAGTATTAACATACCTAACTATACCTTTGCAAAAACAAACCTCAGAAAACTATGAACGAAAGCCGAGCTAAAACTCGCACATACCCTACACCTAGATGGGGATGTCAGCGAGATCAAAATTTTCTCGTCATGGCTCCAAAGACCATTAACAAAGCCGAGATCCGTCTCGCATACTCCTAAAGATGAGTACTAAACACGTACAAAGTCACAACGTTTGAGCTTAAGTCTCCATTTAAAAAGCCGAGCTCCAACTCGCGTACTCCTAAAGACGAGTATTTGGCGTATGCAAAGTTACAACATTAGAGCATAAGTCTCACCTCAAAAGCCAAGTTCCGAGCCGCATACTCCAACCGAGAGTATTGACAAAACTAAAGTGTTTATCGATAGATCATTTGTCAGAAGGGACGATCTGCATGTCGCCTCCTTCCGGCTTTTGATCGGGTGGATGTTCGGTTTGCACAAGGACTAGAGAAACATTCACTTATACCTTAGCTATATTCTTATAACATCAAAGAGCCAAACTCCGGTTCACAACCAACCGACATAGCGAGCTCAAAATTTGAAATTTCAATGTCAACATAAGACAAGCATGCTTACTAAACTAAGAATATACAAATAAAGCGTTGGGCAAAAGAATACGCCGAGCCATAGCTCTATTTCCATTATCAAAAGGTGCCAACATTACAATGGTTTACAAAGAAAACAACAACAACCTAACAGATGAGCAAATCTGGAAACATAATCCTTCTGAAAATAACAGCAAAACTGCCGGCATATAAGGCAGGTCCTAATCCTAAGAAAAAACAAAAACTACCCCAAAAGAACACAAGAAGTACAAGACAGACCGACCCCAATCCTAAGAAAATTGTGAAAGCTGCTCCAAAGGAACAGCTACACTCTCAGCGTCGCTGGAGTAGCAGGATGGACCTCAGCAGGAACTTCCGAACCTCCTGAAGCAGATTGAATTAGGTTTGAACCATGCTCATTGAATGAAGGTCGGAAAATGAAGTCTTCAGGTGTCACGTCAGTTATGTCCAATTCCTCGTAATGCACACGGTACTTCGCAACATCTGCCTCAAGCGTTGCCATCAGCTCATGAAGCACAGTGCCGCCCTCTGCCACTATGATCCGCACGCATTCTAGAGTTCCCTTAGCTTGGGAATATGCCAGAATAATGGGATTGGCCTTGTCTTGGTCCTCCACGTGGTACCGAAGCTTCTCGAGCTTTGTTGCACACTCAACCTGAGTCTCTCACCGCGTTAGTGCAACTTGCAAAACTCGGGAGAGTCGGAGCCTTTTCATCTCGCTCTCATGCAATTTCTCAAGGGCAGTATAAGCCTCTTGCAGCTCAAAGAAGTCTGCACCCGTTTACTCCAGGATAACTTGCTGATTGACAAGCTCTATCACGACAACCTCATAGGTATTTTGAAGCTTAGCCCTCAGAGCGGTAAGATCGTTGGTAGCAGATGCCGCGATTTCACTTATCATCCTCTTCATAGCAGCTACCTGGGTTGTCAGCTGTTTAATCACCTCCTCTTGCTTTATTCAATTTTAGCCGTCTTTGGCGAGGCGCTTCTTGCCCTGGTCAACCAGCTTCGACAGTCTGACAGCTCGTCCTCATTACCGGACATAGATTAAATCTTGTTTTCATGAAAGGCGACGAGTTTGTTGGTCGTCACCAAAGTCTACACATCGGATACATAAGCGAGTTAGCACTTATCCAATNCAGCTCGTCCTCATTACCGGACATAGATTAAATCTTGTTTTCATGAAAGGCGACGAGTTCGTTGGTCGTCACCAAAGTCTACACATCGGATACATAAGCGAGTTAGCACTTATCCAATTGAAGCAAGAGAGAGGAACAAAAGAAAGAACTTATCTGGAAAGCTTGCCGAGATAATGTTTCGTAAATTTCAAGTGCCATCTGCCCATCTACAGTTGGAATGATCAGACCATTGGCCCCAATGCAGTTCACCAAACCCGCGCACGCTTGCTTATCCTGCGCAAAGGGCATGCCCCTATGTGTAAACAAGAAAGCCTGACTTTCTTGTGAGTTGTCCTATCTCTCAGTTTGGGAGCTTCCTCCCTCAACTTCATGAGGATTCACAGCCTCATCCTCCTCTTCCTTCTACTCTTCCTCATCCTCATCCTCATCATCACTACCTGCTTCAAGAAGATGAGGAAGCTCCCCAGCAAACGTTACTAAACTAGCATCAATAGTAAATGTTGATGTTCTTACTATATCCCTAGTCATCTCTCCCAGCATTTAAGAGGTCGTTAGAGTTCCACTAGTAGGAGCAAGTGGTGGAACAGATGGGTCGATAACAGGAGCTTCCTCGGCAGGAACTTCCTGCTGCTGCTCAGGAACATTTTCTTGTTGTTGATATTCCCCAGTAAGAACATCAACATTTACTGTTTTTTCCCTCAGTNCCCTCAGTAGAGACCTCTTCTCTCAAGCTTTGCTCCTCAGTCGGAACAATAGCTGAGCTTGGCTCTTCAGTCTCGTAGATTACCACCACATCGCGAGACTCGCAATCCCAGTTGGATCAGCACCTTTTCCTGGTCACCAGAGGTTGGCAAGGATCTTCACTACTCGTAGAACCAGACGTTTGCTCGAGTATCCTTTTCGAGCCGGAAGCCGATTTGCTTAACTCAGAAGCATAGTCAGCTATAGGTTTTGGGCGACCCATCCTTTTGATTTCTTAACAGGACATATGTTGAGATCCCAACTGGCTGCAACAAGAAAAATCGCAGTTAGAAGAACATTCATGCAATTAAACAATAGATTCCCTCGTAACCTTACCAGAGTTGATAAATGGGATGCTCTCTTGAATATGTCCGAGATCGAACTGATTAATGTGATAGGTTCCTACCTCCCGAAACCTCGCAACGTTTTCAAGAAAATTCGGTGGAAAGGGACCAGTGTTCAAATGCAGCTCTGCAGATAACAACAAAAGCTGAGTTAGATTCATCAAAATTTTACAGGTATTAGCTCGGCGGTCATAGGTGGTATCTACCGAAGGTGTCTGCCCACTTCCTTTTTAGGATTCTTCGTACGTCGCCGACGGACTCTGGGACAACCTTCAAAAAGAAATATTTTGTCTTCCAACCATGGATCTTGTCTCTTGCACCTACAATTATCAACTTGTACTGGGGTTTAAGGTTGATGTAGACGAAGCCTATGTTCAACTTCGTCTTCTTCTGCACTATCGGGTTGATTAACAACATGTTCTCTAGGTACCTAACGCCGAGCTCCACGTTGAACTCATGAGCATGAGCCATCAGGGCTATCATCTGCCTAATCGAAGGAGCATATAACTGCAAAATGGCGATTTTCCGTCTCGCGCAATACGAGATCAGCAACTTTGGCAAGGGAAGCCAAACATGGCACCTCCTGAAAAGGGATTCATATAGACATACATAACCTTGGGGACAGTCCCAAGGTCGTTCATATGGTTTGAGAATCAGGAACGGGATCCCGTTGTAAAAGGGGAAATCTCGGACGAGTTCCCGAATCATTTTCTCTGAACACTTTGTAGCGCGAGACCTGTTCGTTCGTCGTTTGGAGAAACCCAATTCCCTCGAGAAGCTCGCTCTTCAAGAGCTACCTCGAACTCGACGACACTCAAATCGTCACGAGAAGCTGAAGATTCATTAGGGTTCATACGGGAGGTGGACATAGTTTAAAATTAAGCAAGTCACCGAGCTATTAGTGGTACACCGCCGAGGTGAAAATTCTAAAGAGAGAAAGAAGAGAGAATGGAGAGCGATTCTACCTGTGAAGAAATTCTGAAAAGTGAAGTATGAGAATGAAAGTGTGGAGGGGTATTTATACCCTGGAAGGATGACGATTACCGAGGAGCGAATTCATTGCGCGTGGGAATATGTAAAGGTGTGACTCTCTAGCTTCCCCTACAAAAACGATTGGTAAAAGGCTACGAAGCATTATATGCACTTCAGCCGAAATAAACTTTTAACTTTAGAAGCTCAATCGCCGACTTGCCAACTCGTAGCCGACCTGGGAGGACTAACTGTTCATACTAGGTGTAGCACCTGCCCAAAAGCCCATTTCAACTGAAGGCCCAGATGGACACCGATCTGAAGGAGCAAAGGTGGGCTTAGAAGGACAGAACCTAGGTGGGCCGATCTGACAAGCTGGACTTTCCAGCTCGTGGCCCATTAGGTTAATTCATATAATTAGGGTTTTAAGCATATATTTCAAGTATAAATATCCATGTAATTACTCTAATTAAGACATGAAATTTTCTCAAAATTACTTTAGCTTTTACCTACAAGATCAGAGTTTAACCTAATTGTTAAACTTTGATTCAACAATTTTCTTTTTGTCAATGAAAGATCGATCCATTATCAGAAATATAGAAACAAAATTATTGAATGTATTGTAATGATACGTGAAATATAGAAACTATAAAACGAAAGCAGCCTTGGAGAGATTGAAAAAAAGTTCGATGTATCTAGTAATAATGTAGAAAAAAGGACTGAATGAATTGTGATGATATGTGAAATACCTATATATACATGTATACATGCGTTACCTTGTCTCATTTTTTATTGTTCATCGAAATATAAAACTGTAATGGCAATTCTAGTAACATACTATACATGTCAATGAAATTATTTTCAATTAATATAATAGATATCTAGTATATTTGATTTAATTGTAAACCAAACCGATTTATCTTCTTTTAAGTAAGTACTCTTATATACATCTTCTCTCTCTTGTCTCTTATCTTTGATCGACTCTTCGCCTGCTTCCGTTTTCTCACCGGCGTTCGGCTTCGGGTCTACGTCGGTGTTCGTGTCTTGTATATATATATTCCTTTATCTTTTGTTTTCCTCACCGGCGATTCACTTCTCGAATCCTCTTCGCCAGCCACTTCTCTCCAAGCGGCGATTCCCCCTTTTCCACTGCATGCATCCTCCGAGCTGCTTTTTGTCACTGGATTTCTCTTTTGGTGCCTCAGAGCGGACTCGAATTCGACGTTTTGCCTTGGACTAAGGCTCCATTTGCTTTACAATCTCGATGTGTTCAATGGCTCGTGATCATGGTTGCATGTCTCAGGCGTGGTTGGGGTTGATGCTTTACGAGAGGATTTGTAATATCGGTGGATTGGTTCTTTGAAGTATCAATGTTGTAGGATCTGTAATATCGGTTTAAGGGCCATTAAGGAAGACTCCTCATCTGCTGATGTCTACGACATGTGTGAGATCTAGTTCGATCTTGCTCAGTTGCGGGGTGAAGTTCTTTAGTGGATCCAATCTACTGGATCAAAGGTGCTCCTTTGCTGGTGATGGTGGCTTCTCTCCTTTGATGTTTTCCGATCAAGGGTGGTGGGCGTTTCATCAAGGCTTTCACGCCTCTGAGTTGGAAGCTCAAGGGTTGAAGTTGCAGTCACGTGGCAATTTTTTTTACCACACCTTTTTTTCATTTAGGCAGGTTATATTTTGTTAATTTTATATTCATGCGTTTTCTAGGATTAAGGTCTAAGTAAGTTATGTTTTTTTAGTTATCTTAGGGTTTTCATTGTCAACTTATTGTCATTAGGTAGACAAGAACAAATTTCAGAGGGAGGGTATTTATTTTTGAAGTTCGGTTTATTCGGTTAATTTTCATTGAAGTTTGATTATTTTTTCGGTTATTTACGGTTACTCTTTTGGTTATTTTTGGTTATTTACGGTTATTTTTGGTTATTTCGGTGTATTCGGTTTGGTTTTTCGGTTATTTTTGGTATTTTAAAAAATAAAAATAAAAATAAACCGATCGGTTATCGGTTCAGTTACCGAAATTGAAATTTTAAAATTGTAATTAAAATTGTTTGGAATTAAAGTTGAAATTTAATTCCAAGCTTCGTAAGGAGTCTATAGATCCATCATATTATTGCAGGAGTGTTGGCAACAAACTAGTACTCAGCTTCAATAGACATGAGATGTGGTTTCTCCATATACATAGATGATGTATGAATATAAATATGTGGAGATGTATTCTAATCCATGTTTTTATCACGAAGAATATGCCCCATGCTAAGTGCCGCAAGATTCTTTTGGCACCGCTCCAGCGATCATGTGTTGGTTAACGCATGAATTGTGAGAGTTGGTTGAGTGAATATGTGATATCCAACCGAATAAGGGCAAATATACTATAAAAGGCTACAAACGAATTTTTGATATTCGAATAGATCATATTGGATGATTAAAATGAAATAGATTGGTTATGCTGGTTTGTTATGGTTTAGGATATCTCCAATGTTTTCCTCCAAAACAACACTTCAAATTTGAAATATCCAAAGTGTGTATTTTGCAATATGGTCCATAATTTTGTTCACAATTAATTAATATCATATAAT
>OVBE01013148.1:0-12912 GCA_900406425.1 Iberis pinnata
AGATATATATATATATATATATATATATATATATATATATATATATATAAGAAAAATTAAATTAATTGTCTATAGTTAAATTTTATATATATACATATATATTATAGATATATAATCTAGATATTTTTAATACAACATATTTTTTTAATAAATTTCTAAATTTTAAATAAATTATAGCTACTAGGAAATGTTGTATTAAAAATATATTATATGTTGTTAGAAATTTATAGCGATTTATCACCTCACCACTACAAAACAAATAATATTATATTTTGGTAGTTGCTGTCGTTAATCACTAACCATTGTCACTAGTCGTTGTTGCTAATCGCTATTAGTGATCGCGAATACGTTTTGTGGTATGCCCATTAATCTAATATGTTGATATTTTTGTTTCAGACAAACCGAACCACGGCAAGAATTTTCCCGGCGGTTTTGGATGTTGAGAATCCAGAGTTCAAGAAGAAACTAGATAGAATGGTTGTGAACTATGAGAAGTTATTGGCTATAGGAAAAACTGATGAACCTTCTTTCATCAAGAACCTTAAGAAGATTCCTCTTGTTGCTGCTTTAGCTTCTGAGATCTTGGCTGCTTATCTTATGCCTCCTGTTGAGTCTGGCTCTGTCGATTTCGCCGAGTTTGAGCCTAATCTTGTCTATTAGTAACTGCATATGTCAAGTTTAAGTCTTTGAGCTTTACATTTGGTTCTTGATTTCTTGTAATTGAATGATCAAAACTGAGAAACATTGCTTCTTTAGAAGTAAACCAAATACCATAGCGCATCTATTGTTCAAATTGCATATTGTCTCATTTAAATTTAGTTGTTCTTCAATAATGAAAATAGGAAATGATGTTTTTGTGAGTTATTATTTAACCAAAATACATCAAGAAAGCTTCGGACAGATAGTTATCATTTTAGTATTATACAAGGTTTTTGTTATTTTATAAACTTCATACACATGGTTTTAGAAATAATAGCTTTATTTTGCATATGTATTAAAATTTTTAATACAACATATGGAAAAAAAAAGAATTCTTTGAAACACCAAAAAAAAATTCAAATTTTAAAAATAACACTCAAAAGTTTCAAAAATATCATTAAATTTTATTTTTCAATAAGTACCACAAACATAATATTAAGGAAATACAATCTCATTGATTTCTCTTTTTTTATAAATGTAAATATTCTCAAGATATTCACTCTCTGTATATATATTCTCTCTGTACAATAATAAAATTATCACATCAAGCATCAATCTCTATATGGTATCAGAGTTGTATAGATACCTAACCTTAATGAGTTTTTTAGTAAATAGGATACTTTTAGTTTTTTAATTAGATAAATAGGTACCTTTAATTTTTTATTTTGGTAAATAGGTATTTTATTAGCATTAATTTATTTCTCACAATATTTTATGACTAAAATACCCTTATGTAAATAAAACAGTAATAATTACAATTATTTATTTATGTTTTTATTTTGTACAAATATATATAAAAAAATTACCTAATAACAAATTTCTTACATTGAATCTAGATTATTAGGTTGATTAGGTTTGTTCCATTTTTTTTTATAACTCTTCGTTATATATTTTTTTTTTCTTTTCAGGCATAACGTTTACTTATTACATCAAACTAACAAATATATGCTGAAGTGGTGAAACATGAATTTGTTACATCAAACTAAGAAAAGAGTTTTTTAGAAACATTTCTTGTAATAGCATCACTGTGTAACTACTAAAAATTGTCTACACTTTTATAAATATTTACAATTCTAAAATTCACTATAACAATTGTCCACAGTTTTAAGATAATCATGTCTTCCATAGGTTAAGTTGGGAACTATTTCTTATATTTGTTGTCCTACTTATTGCTTGGACTTCGTAAACATGATATAAATTCTCTGTTCAGAGCCATAATCTGTAAAAACATTATTCATACACAATGATCAATAATAAATACAATACGTGAATTGTTTATAAAATTGGTAGTATATGAATGGTGTATGTGAATCGACTATGTGAATCTTGTATGGAATCGTGTATGAGAATGGTGTATGTGAATGATGTATGTTAGGGTGAATGCAAATGATGAATGTGAAAGGTGAATGTGAATGATGTATACGAATGGTGTATATGAGGTATGAATTGTGAATGAATCAATATAAATTTTGCTACCTTGTTGGTCCATCGAAAATTGTGAGTTCGAGCTAGGAGTTTGTCCATTTTTTCCATTAGTACTAGCATTCATTACCTGCCATTGATGAAGAATAGTTGCACGAGAAAGTCATGGTGTGGACTCGACAAGAGTTCATGTTCTTTTACCCTTTGCTAACAAAAACCAAAAAGACATGAATTCAAACTTATCAACCATGCACAACAAATCTATTTTTAAACTACAATTTTCTAGTTCTCTAAATCAAGTATGCAACATTTATGATAATGGATGCAATATTATTTGATAATGATAGTGATCTTGGAAAATTGTTCAAATAGATGAGAAATATTGATTCAAAAGCAAATAAGAAACAATTATTTTTTCAGCAACTAAATCAGAGAATTAAGTAGCTAATAAGAAGCAATTGATTGTAGAGTAATACATGCGTAAAAAAGCCCCAAAATAACACATAATATTTTTATGAAGTTAGAATCATTAAGATTCTTAAATTTATGAAAATTGATACCAAAATCTTAAGAATCGATTGAACTGAAATCCAGTCATATATGAACGAAAAGTGAATAATGACCCATGAGTAGTCATCGGCGGATGAGACTAACCGTAAGTCGGCGCCGGTTGTTTCGTCGGAGCTCTGCATGAAGAATCGTTTTTGGATGTGTGAAATTGGAGAAGAAGAAATGAAACGACTTTATGCGGCATTAGTTTTAAGAGTTGAAATATATTTTATTTTTTTAACCTAAAATACATAATTTTGTTTTTAATTTTTTAACAAAAATATATTTAATATTATGATTTATAAAATTATTTAAAATATTAATAAGAGATTATAAGAGTAATTAGCAATCTCTAAAATACATTATAGGAAATGAATTAAAAAGTACCTATTTAGCTAATATTAAAACTTTTTAATACCCATATCTACAATTTTCTCAAATTTTCTTCACTCTTAGCCGTTTCTTTTTCTTCTTTCTTTTTCAAACCTTCAGCTCCTTTCTTCTCTGTTTTGATGGCTGACATTCCTCAAGGAGGCCTTACTGATGCAGAAACAGTTCCTCTCACCACTTCTCTGTTAAATGTCAATATGGTAATGTCAACAAATTGACTCCTTTAACATACCTCATGTGGAGCAAAAATGTGTTTTCTTTGCTCGATAGCTATGAGGTAGCTTTCTATCTTAGTGCATCCTCTGATGTTCCTCTTGCTACTATCTTTGTTGATGGTGCTTCGATTGCAAATCCAGCACATACTCTATGGAAACGTCAAGATCGTCTCATTTACAGTGTGTTGATTGGTGCTATCACACCAACCATTCAACCACTACTGTCAATGGCATCTACTGCTGCACAAGTCTGGTCAACTCTTGCCGCCACTTACGCAAAGTCGATCCGTGGTCATATCAAGCAGCTTCAACATCAAATCAAGCAAAGGACTAAAAGCACCCGCTCAATTGATGAGCACTTCCAGGGTCTCATCACACGCTTGGATCAATTATCCTTATTAGGCAAGGTAATTGATCATGAGGATAAGGTGGACTTTTTTCTTCAGGGACTTCCCGATGACTACAAGTCACTGGTTGATCAGATTGAGAGTCGAGACTCTCCACCATCACATACTGAGTTACATGAAAGACTCATCAATTTTGAGCTTAAGTTGTCTTCTACTCTTTAACAAAAAGTGGCTATCTTTGTCTTGATCCCGTCCGTAATCGACTCTATGTCTCTCGCCATGTTCGGTTTATTGAAACAATTTTCCCCTTTCCAACCCTTACTGCAGCTCCCTCTACCTCTTTTGTTCCATCCTCTGCTTCACTTCCCTCTATCTCTCTTGTTACCGTGTATCACCAGCCATGTATACCGGCTGTCATTGTGTCTGCTCCCGGCTTAGATGTTTCACCACAACAACAAAGTTCGACTTCAGCAGTTCAACCAGAACTCAACTCTTCTGCTTCTTCTATTACGCCTGCAACTGGTTCTTCATCTATAGTTTTGATCCCATCAATTGCTGAAGCACCACAGCCACTGCCTCATGATGCAGGAACTAAGATAGAGTCCTCTGTTTCTTTGCTTCCAACAGGTCCGCAGGTGCCGAATATTCACCAGATGGTTACACAGTCTAAAAAAGGAATTCACAAACCTAATCCGAAGTATGGTCTTACTGCCAGCTCTGTTTCCACTCATGTTATTCCTCGGACTGTTATTCAAGCTAAGGCAGATCCAAATTGGCGCAATGCAATGCAGGATGAGTTTAACTCCTTGATTACAAATGGTACGTATACTCTTGTTCCTCCATCTCCAAGTTAGTTTTTGGTTGTCGCTCGATTTTCATTCTGAAATATGCTCCTGAAGGAACAATTCGGCGCTACAAGGAACGCCTTGTTGCCAAAGGGTACTCCCAACAACCCGGTTTGGACAATTCTGAAACTTTTAGTCCTGTTATCAAGGCAATAACTATTCGGTTAGTCCTCAACATTGCAGCAAGTAAATCATGTCCCTTGAAGAAATTAGATGTCAATAATGCCTTCTTGAAAGGTACATTACATGATGAAGTTTATGTCTCTCAACCTCCTGATTTTATTGATAAAGATCGTCCTCATCATGTTTGTCGGTTACGTAAAACTCTTTATTTTCTCAAACAAGCGCCACAGGCTTGGTACCACGAGTTACGAAATCATCTTCCCACTCTCGGGTTTGTCAATTCAAGTGTTGATGCTTCTCTTTTTATTTTGAGACAGGCCTCGCGTGTCATATATATGTTGATTTACGTTGACGATATAATATTTATCGGAAATGATGACTGCTTGCTTGTTGGTGTTTTACAGTCACTAGCTACTTGGTTCTCGGTAAAAGATCCCAAGGATTTAAATTATTTCTTGGGTATTGAGGTCTTGCGTAATGCACGGGGACTTTATCTTACACAAAGGAGATATAAATTGGACATGTTGTCATGACTTAAGCTACAGGATGCTAAACATTGTTCCACACCAATGGCTTCTCACAACAAGCTCTCACTCAACTCAGGCTAGCCTCTATAAGATCCAACAGAGTATCGGTCAACCGTCGGTAGTTTACAATATCTGGTTTTTACACGTCCCGACATCTCCTACGCTATCAACCGTTTATCTCAATTCATGCATCGTCCTACTGATTTACAATGGCATGCAAATAAACGCCTTCTTCGATATCTTGCTGGTACAAAAATATGGCATCTTTTACAGCTCTAAAAACAGCATTTCTATACACGCATTTTCTGATTCTGATTAGGCCGGAGACCCTGATGATTTTTTCTCTACCAATGCTTATATTGTCTACTATGGAACGCATCTTATCTCCTTGTCTTCGCGCAAACAAAAAGGAGTTGCTCGTTCCAGCATTGAAGCCGAATACAGCTCCATTGCTAATTCTTCGTCCGAAGTGCGTTGGGTTGTTTCCTTGTTACAAGAACTTGGTGTTACTCTCTATGATATTCCGGTTATCTATTGTGATAATGTCGGTGCGACATATCTCTGCGCTAATCCGGTTTTCCATTCACAGATGAAACACTTGGCGCCTGACTATCATTTCATTCACAATCAAATAACAACCGGGCAGCTTCGTGTTATGCATGTCTCCAGCCGCGACCAATTAGCAGATGCGTCAACTAGACCATTGACTTGTGCTCCATTCAGGCTACAAACTTCTAAGATCGGTCTCACCAAAGCTCCTCCATCTTGAGAGGAGATATTTAAGAAATATAATCTCATTAATTTCTCTATTTTCATAAGTGTAGATATTCTCAAGATATTCACTCTATATATATATTGTCTCTCTGTACAATAATAAAATTATCACATCAAGCATCAATCTTTATACATAAAATTTGAATTTTAAAAGTTTTAATTTTTTTTTTTTTTTAGGTTTTGATTCATTAAATAGAGTTTATGATTTAGTTTTGAAGGTCGTAGAGTTTGGTTCTGAGTGTTTAAGGTTTAAATTTGAATTTTTAAAACTATTTTAAATTTGAGATATTTTTGAAAATAAAATAAAATAATATGTGGTATTTTTTGAAAAATTGTAGCATTTTTGAAATAAATTAAGAATATAAGACCATCTAGATGTAGAGAGTATATTAAATGGGTATGTAAGCTCAAAATATCAAAAATAATTATTAAATAAAATTATAGCTTAGATACTTATAAGATGAGTTTTATATCCTTTTCATCTCTCCTATATTAAAGAACACAATAAGAGTTTCTAATCAATGGAAGAAAAATTTTGTTAATTGAGTTTCTAAATTTTTAGTGAGTTGATTGGTGATAAAATAATAATAAAATTAGAGCAAGATTATTGGAATACCCAAAATGGTACCCAAACTCAAAATATTAATATAAAAAAGTTTGTGGTACCCAAACTTTTGGGTTTGTATCCTTATTAAGAGGTACCCAAATTTCTTTGGATATTTTAATCCTTAATAAATTAATAAACTAATTTAAAGAACCTTCATTTGGGTTCTACCAATAATCTTGTTCTAAGTAATTTTTAATGGTATTTTCGAGAATCCAAAAAGAAAACTTACTGACATTATTAATCTTCTTGTACCTCAAAAATGTCAAAATCAAAGCGCCAAAAAAGTGATTATAAAAATCAAAGCTTTCTCTTGATTACCGTCCTAATTATAAGAGTGAGCTAAACGTCGAGGACGATCACAATCGTAAGTTCCTGGTCTGTTTTCTATCGGGCCTACCAAAATTGCTAAATGGGCCTATTTGTTTTAAATGGGCTGACAAATAATGAAATGTGTTAATGAAGAAAAATAGTAGGAGAAGCCGAGAGGAAACTAAAAACACATACAAATAACAATTCTTTTCCGCAATAGATATTATTTTCCTCAAACTTATTGGTTGTTGAATATAAATCTCAAACTAATTAAACTAATTAATTGCTGATTTATACACATGATTTTTTTTTAAAAGTATAATCTTAGTTATTTTTATATGCGTATAAAAATATTAATCACAGGTTTAGACGGAGAGCGCTAGGGTTTTGGAGACAGCTAGGGTTTTGCCGGTGCAAGATGTTTCGATGATTGATGTGACGGAGAAGGATCGGCCGCCTGATAAACCGTCGGAGAGAGGAGTGTCCTATGCGGAGATGGTCTCGAACAGAGGTGGAGGAGGCTTAATGATTCCTTCAAACGTGATAGTTGATTAGTTTATTGAAGAAAGGGTTGAGATTTGTTTCCCAGACGGAGAAGAAGGAGAACCAGAAGTAATAATAGGAGAAGAGGTGATACAGGCTATCAACGCATTGTGGAAAAACTGTATGATCGTGAAAGTGCTTGGCCGTAGTGTTCCCATTGCAATCTTGACGAAGAAGTTACGTGAGTTATGGAGACCAAAGCCGGGTATGCTTGTGATGGACCTTCCAAGAAATTTTTTTATGGTGCGTTTTGAGGATGGAGAAGAGCACCTAGCAGCCCTAACAGGAGGTCTTTGGAAAGCATTTGGATGTTACTTGGTGGTGCAGGATTGGTCCCCGAGTTTTGACCCGTTACGTGATGATATTGTTACTACGCCTGTATGGGTACGATTGATGCACCTTCTGTATACCTTCTACCATGAGGCGCTGCTGAAATCTATTGCTAAAGGGGTAGGGAAGCCTTTGAAAGTGAATCTAACGACTCTACAACTTGAACAAGCGCAGTTTGCTAGGATATGTGTGGAAGTAGATTTATCAAAGCCGTTAAAGGGCACAATATTAATTAATGGAGAGAGATATTCTATCTCATATGAAGGGTTATTTAATATTTGCCCAAAATGTGGTATTTATGGCCACTTAGCTCAATCATGCCCTCATGTTTTAGCTGAGAAAATTACAAATTTGTTGCTCCCAGAAAAACCGATGGAGGCTGAGTCTAATTCTACTATGGAAGATGGGTTTGTGAAGGTAAAGAAGACCATCAGTATAGGAGAGAATGTGCATACTCAGCAAGAGAAACAAGTGATTAGTGATACAAACATGGTAGTGGAGGGGAGTCTTGTCTCTGTGAAAGGGGCTGAAGTTAGTGGAGAGAAAGGAAGACCTCATCAGAAGGTTTTAGATTATACTGGAACATCTAAAGGGTTCGTAGGAACAAGTCAACGAATCGTAACTCATAATCGATTTGGTGAACTTGAGGAGAAATCAGAAAGGCATGAGCAAGCAAAGTCGCGAGGTGTGGGTGGTGCGAATAACGAGAATGGGCACTTGGTCTTTAATGCACGTGGCAAGAACACGAGTGGTATAGACAGAAGCATAACCCATGAGGCGTTGAGGCCAAAGGGGAACAACTTTCGTAGACAAGTTGAGAGGAATAGCCAACGAGGTTATCCACAAAAAATGAGTAGAGGTCTCGTTTTTGGCCCAACAAAAGGTGAAGTCGTGCTTTCAGAGTTTGGTAAGAGACTTCGAGTAGAACCAAAACCACCGGGTCGAGAGGATGGACTTGTTGACCAGGTTGAGGAGACATAGCTGCAGATTGTTGAACATAACGCTTTGGTACAACATATTGTAGTAGTGCTGGAGGAGTCAAGTGGGTTATCCATAAGGAGTGGTGAGGATGCGTGTAAGTTGGGTACATTCCCAGCTTAACGGGGTGTCCCGGTAGTTCGTTTCTGTTGGAGAATTAAGATGATGAATTGCATACTTTGGAATTTCCGGGGGGAGAATAAACCTACCTTTAGACGTGCGATAAGATATATGGTGAAGAAGTTCAAGACATATTTACTAGTGGTTTTTGAGACCCATGCAGGTGGGGAACAAGCAAGGCGAATATGCCATGGCTTGGGGTTTGAGAAATTGTTTCGTGTGGATGCAGTCGGGCAGAGTGGTGGCTTATGGTTACTTTGGAGATCTGAGGTGGGTCTCGTGGATATTATTCATTCAGATACACAATACATTCATGCGAAGTTGCAGCAAGGTTAGAAGATTCTTCATTTGGTTATGGTGTATGCGGCACCTACGGTGAGCCGTCGAAACGGATTATGGATGGAGTTAAGGGAGTTGCTTTCTTGGTTAAGTGAACTGGTGGTTATAGTTAGTGACTTTAACACCATTGTGCGGGTTGAAGAAAGATCTGGTGGGAGTGGAAGATTGTCGGAAGACTCAATTACTTTTGGGGAATGGATCAATGACTCTCAACTTATATACATGGGGTTTCAAGGTGGTCGTTTCACTTGGCGACGGGGGAGATCAGAACCTATGTATATAGCTAAGAAATTAGACCGTATTCTATGTTGTGCCCAAGTGCGTTTGAAATGGCAGGATGTAGTGGTGACTCATCTTCCTTTCCTTGCCTCTGATCACGCACCCTTATATCTTCAGCTTTGCCCGAATATAAATCGTGATCCTCGCAAGCGGCCGTTTAGGTTTAAAGCAGCTTGGCTGAAACATGACGGTTTTAAACTGTTAGTAGCCAATAATCGGAAGACGTGTATTTCAACGCCGTCTGCCTTAGCTATGTTACAAAGGACTTTGAAGAAGTGGAACAAAGAGATCTTTGGGAACGTGCATTATCGAAAGGAGAAGCTGGTGAGTGAATTAAAAGAAGTGCAAGAGCATATTGATGTGAGCCCTTCTGATAGCTTACTCACCAAGGAAGGAGAGTTAATAAAGGACTTGGATGATACAATGAGGCAGGAGGAGCTCATCTGGTTCCAAAAATCACGTGAAAGATGGGTAGCGTTAAGGGATCGTAACTCGCGTTTCTTTCACATATCTACTATTATACGAAGACGGCAGAATCAAATCGAAACGTTAAAAACCAATGATAATAAATGGGTTGTAACGAAGACGGAGTTGGAGGAGCTTGCTGTGAATTAATATCGGCATCTTTACTCTTTATCAGACGTTGCGGACGAGATGAGGCAACTTCCAACTAATGGGTTTGATCGACTATTGGACACATACTTTGATTATATTAATAAACCATTTGTTCAAGATGATGTGGAGAACGCAATGAGATGTATGGGAAGCTATAAGTCCCCGGGACCTAATGGGTACCAATCAATATTTTATCAAGAGTGCTGGGATCTCGTTGGTGAGTCGGTGACGCGTTTTGTCTTGGCGTTTTTTGATACTGGGATATTAGCTCATGGGTTAAATGATGCATTGGTAGTACTTATACCAAAAGTGGAAAAACCAGAAACGATTAGACAGTTCCGACCGATTAGTCTTTGTAATGTCTTATTTAAGATTATTACAAAGATGATGACAATGAGATTGCAGAAAATTATGCCGAAGCTAGTTGGAAAAGCACAGTCAAGTTTTATACCGGGACGGCTGAGTACATATAATGTAGTGGTGGTTCAAGAAGCAGTACATTCTATGCGTAGAAAGAAGGGTAGAAAGGGTTGGATGCTTCTTAAATTGGACCTTGAAAAAGCATATGATAGAATACGATGAGATTTTTTGGAAGATACGTTACGAGCTATGATGTTACGAGAGAAGTGGATCAATTGGATCATGAAATGTGTGACGAATTCATCAATGACAGTTTTGTGGAATGGTGAAAAAACTAGACCTTTCAAGACAGCTCGTGGACTTCGACAAGGAGACCCTCTATCTCCATATATTTTTGTCCTATGTCTAGAGCGATTATGTCACTTGATAAAAATGGAGTTTGCAGATGGAAAATGGAAACCGATCCATTTGTCAAGGGGCAGACCTGCATTGTCCCATATCTGTTTCGTTGATGATATTATTCTTTTTGCAGAGGCATCAGTGGATAAAATAAGTGTGATCAGAAGACTTCTTGATTCATTATGTGCTGGATCAGGAAAGAAAGTAAGATTTGAGAAATCTAAGATATTCTTTTCGAAGAACGTTTCACGAGATTTGGAAAGGTTGATTAGTGAGACAAGTGGTATTCAGGTTACCTGAGATTTAGGAAGGTACTTGGGCCTCCCGGTGCTTCACAAAAGAATGAATAAAGAAACGTTTAGTTCGGTGGTTGAACGTGTGGCGTCGAAACTGTCACGATGGAAGGGTAAAGTGCTTAGTTTCGTGGATCAGGTAACATTAGCAAAGGCAGTACTTTCTTCTATACAAGTGCATACAATGAGTACAATAATTTTACCTGGGTCTACATTGGAGTTACTAGATAAGATGACGAAACAGTTCATTTGGGGTAGCACTCCGGAGAAGAGGAAACAACACTTAGTAGCCTGGAGTCGGGTTTGTATTCCTAAGCGTGAAGGAGGGTTGGGAATACGGCAGGCTAGTGAGATGAATATTGCTATGATATCAAAGATGGGCTGGCGTTTATGGGCCAGCACTCCGGAGAAGAGGAAACAACAAAGAATGCGATGGTTTATGGGCACGAGTACTTCGTCACAAGTACAAACTTCGTGATGTGCATGATACGAGCTGGTTAATGTCAAAAGGCTGGTGGTCACTGTTGTGGCGTGGAGTTGTTACAACTTTGAATTTGGCAGTTTTACCACATGTAAAATGGGTGGTTGGTAATGGTGAGCAAGCGCGGTTCTGGTGTGATTGTTGGATGGGTCTGCATACTTTGCAAAACCTGGCCCGTCACGCATTACTAGCAGGTTCTGAATCTTTGCGGGTTAAAGATATGTCGCAAGAGGGAAATGGTTGGAACCTAGATCAAATATCTCCCTTTATTGATGAAAATACCCGGCTATCTCTTTTGGCCTTTGTTGTAGATACGGTCACAGGTGCGAGAGATTGTATCTCTTGGAATGGAAGCATGAATGGAAAGTTTACGGTTCGCTTGGCTCACATTGCCCTTACATGCGATAATAAGCCGAGACAGGATATGAGTGGACTTTTTGGTGGTGTATGGAGAATTGTGGCTGTTGAGAGAGTGAAAACATTTTTTTGGATGGTTGCTAATCAATGCTTAATGGTTAATATGGAACGTTATAGAAGGCATCTTTGTGTCTCGGCGATTTGCACTATATGCAATGGAGGAGATGAAACGATCATACATGTCTTAAGAGATTGTCCATCTACAGAGGGTATTTGGAGAAGATTAGTTCCACGAAGCAAGATTGAGAGATTTTTTAATGAGCCGCTATTAAATTGGATTTTCCGGAATCTAGGGGACTCGGAAGTGATACATGGAGTACCTTGGTCAACAATGTTTGCTACGGTTATTTGGTGGAGCTGGAAATTGAGATGCGGTAGATTCTTTGGGGAATTGGATAGATGCCAGGATCGCACCAAGTTCGTAATAGAGAAGGCAAAGGAAACATGGACGGCGCATGCGGAGGAGAGTAAGAAACGCGAACCTAGGGAGAGGGTGATGCGTTGGATCAGTGATAGGCTTAGAATTTAATCCTAGTCTATTACTGCAGAGAACAGCTCAATGTAGCAAAGATAGGATATCGAATCCACAGAGACCATAATGCACGTTTTGTTAAAAACTCGAATATGGATAAAGTGAGAATAAAAGATATGATTGTGAATCAAAACGGTAATTAAAAAGCGGTTTAAAAACTTATAATATAAAAAATGTCATGCATTAAGGAAATCCATAGGTATTCAGGTTTAAAGTTAAGTTAACATGCAGGATTTTAGATTGAAAATAGTTCTCAACATGAAAAACGAATTTGGAATAATCTCTTCCCAGAGTATTACACCCTATGATCGAATTGTCAGAGACAAACTCCCGCCGTCTTTAAAACNTTCCCAGAGTATTACACCCTATGATCGAATTGTCAGAGACAAACTCCCGCCGTCTTTAAAACAATCCGATCA